>FIZT01015041.1:0-24711 GCA_900065295.1 Paracoccus marginatus | reverse complement strand
CGAATCCGCGATTAGTGTTTTTATTTGACCATTTTTAATGGCACTTTCACCACACAAAACCTTTCAATTATACCAAAATATCACGATTTGTAACTTTTTGACCCCCTGGTAGCAGTCTGAGTTTTGATCCAAGAAAGATGGCGATGGTCTAGAAAGATGCAGAAACTCAAATTGCTTCTCTTAGGTACTAAAAAGGGTTTCTCACCCCATTTTGACTGGATTGAAACCAATGAAAACAGCGCTTTTTTTGAAAGAAGGTGCACTTTGAAGACCTCCTGTTCCCTTCCCTTGTACCTAGGGGGCTCAAAAATTTTTTGGGACGTTCCCCACTCAAAGTAAATTACCCCGCCGAATTTGGTCAAAATCCAAGGTATGTTTTTTATTTCATTCCACCCTAATTTATATTTCATTTATGAGCAAAAAAAATATTGCAGCCGATTTTTTGCCTTTTTTAGAGGTTTATGAAAATTTTAGTGATTTTTAAAAATGATGTAAAATCACTGAAAGGTATCGAAAAAAGTCGAAATTTTTTCCCCACTTATACATGGGTGTACTACGACCAATTATCACCAAAAAACAAAAAAAAAATTTAATAATTTTTTCCATGTTTTTGAAAATTTCAAAATTTTGAACCCCATCCGCTCCATGGATATTCAAGTCGGAGACCCAAAAAATTTTTTGCAGTTTTTTGACGTCCTCCCACAGCTTTTTTTCGCTAGGCCTCCTCAACTTTCCGAAAAAAGTGAAAGACGACCCACCCTATTGATGACCATTTTTTTTGTGAAATTGTTGATTAAAATATCCGAACATGATGAAAAATTTGATAATTCCGCTATTATCTAAAATGTTTCCCAATTTTAGCGGTCTCCTCATGTGAAAATTTTCATCGATTTTTTCTTCATCCTCGGATGGTGTTTCGGCTTCACTATTCCGTATTCCAATATAAATGTTGGTAAGCTACGTTTCCTCTATAATTCACCACTGTGCGTGGCTTAGATTTGAAAACACTATTTCAAATATGTAGTACCTACCTCAATCGGCGATGGTATAAAAAGAAAAACTTTACACTTTCGGTTATTTCAGCGTGAAATTCGACGTAGTGTAATTTTAAAGCCAGGCATGAGGCAATCTTCATGAATAGAAGATAGAAACACAGTTATCGACGCTGTATCTGTCGTATACATACATACGTCATTTAAATGTACGAGATTGTAATTTCTATGGGTTTATTACAGTTAGGTAGATGTGTTTATAATAAAATATTCGGTTTTTGAAATATCTACGTCACCGTATCTACAGCTCGATTTTCTCGTCGCGTCGTTCGCGTTCGAAGAGAGAGAAAAACCTGGATGACGCGGGTAATTTATTAACATTCATTTTTTAATGCTACGGTCTGGGTTCGGGACTCGTTATAATAAAACGGTTTATGTCTATACGCTCGTGAAATTGGACTAGCGCGTTTAATGATTTGAAATATCGCGCTAAAATGGTAAAGCGGCGTGTTTACGGGTGCGTAAAAAAAAAGAAAAAAAAATTGAATATAATTTTTCGCTATTTTCCCACCCAAAAAAGATATGTACCTTATTCGGTCAACGAAGTCCGCATTGAAAAACTAATCGGTGCAATTTTTCATTTCTCTTTGGCAACATATTTTCACATTTCACGCTCTCGAACTCACACGATTTAAATTCCCTGCTGCTCAGTTATTAGCAAATTTGCGCGAAAAATTCAAAAGCGACTTCATCTGGGGTAAAATACGACGCGACTTAGGTATGGCATTTTCCTTTGGGAGAATTTTTCTAAACTACGCAGAAAAATAGTTTCACAGGGGTAAAAAGTTGGAAATTTAAGCTTCTTATTGAGCATTCAAGTATCTTAATTGAGTCACCTCGTGTTTGGCCTAAGCGAAGGATTACGAAAAGATTTTTTTCCCTTAGAATTGGCGTACCATAAAACGCATTCTGTTAGAAATTTGTTCGTTTTATACATTATGCTGAAGCCGACTCAAAAGAGAGAGAGAGAGAGTGAGTTAGGAAAAAAACTCGTATAACGGCGAAGTTTTAACGACTCTCATTTTCAACGGTCATTTGTATGTTTCAGGTTTCCACATGGCACCGGATTTAAATCAAAAAGTGCCCGAGTCGTGTTTATTAATCGTCGTAGGAGTGTTAATCGGACTAGTATTGATGTGCATTAAAAACATCCATATTACGGCGCTGACGCCGGATACGTTTTTTTTATACATGCTGCCGCCTATTATTCTAGATGCCGGCTACTTCATGCCTAATAGATTATTCTTCGATAATTTAGGAACGATTTTATTGTTCGCCGTCGTCGGTACCATTTTCAATACGTTGACAATTGGTTGGTATATTGATTTTGACACCTTCGCCACGTAGCGTACAAGCCAGTCGTGATTTTTTTTTTGCCAATCTCAAAGCGTATTTGGAATTTTCATTACAGGAGCGTCGCTGTGGTTAGCTAATACCTTAGGATTATTTGCCGTCGATACGCCGGTATTGGAATTGTTTCTATTTTCCGCATTAATCTCGGCCGTCGACCCGGTAGCTGTGTTGGCGGTTTTCGAAGAAATTCACGTTAATGAAATTCTCTACATTGTTGTGTTCGGAGAGTCTTTGCTCAATGATGCGGTTACAGTGGTACGTAAACAAGACCGAATTAAGAAGCTGCCGGATTCGCTTAATCTATTTGTTATGTCTCTGTCTGTTTCAGGTGCTGTATCATATGTTCGAGGCCTTTAATCGAATAGGAGGGTCGAATATATTATATACGGATTTGTTAAGTTGCGCACTTTCTTTCCTGGTCGTGGCCATCGGCGGCACTATCATTGGTATCGTGTGGGGATTCTTGACCGGATTTGTAACCCGCTTTACCCACCAAGCCAGGGTTATCGAGCCCATATTGATACTGGTTATGGCCTATATCGCCTATTTGAATGCCGAAATGTTCCATATGTCCGGTATATTGGCGTAAGTATACATCGTTAATAGGGGATGATAAGAAGACATTTTTTATGGATAGTTAATCTTTTCCTTTATTTTTTTTTTCCATGCTCCATGTAGAATTACATTTTGCGGAATTACGATGAAAAATTACGTCGAGGCTAATATTTCGCATAAATCTCATACCACCGTTAAATACACAATGAAAATGTTGAGTAGCTCGTCCGAAACCATCATTTTCATGTTCTTAGGGGTTTCCACAGTGAGCGAGAATCATCAGTGGAATACAGCTTTTGTCATAATTACCATATTTTTCTGCACATTTTATAGATTCGTAGGTGGGTATCTGGTGTTTAACTCTTTTCGAAGACAGACTAGCTAAACGATATTTTGTGCTTTCAAATTTTTTTAAAAATTAAAAAAAAATTTAGATGGGTATAGTAGGGTAAAGAGTTAGAAGGAATCTTGTTTCAACCCCCCCCCCCTCCCCTCCCCCCCAAAAACAATAATTATTCGAAACCTACCCTAAAAGGTTAACCATGACGAGAAAAATTTTTTGCAAAAATTTTGGGCCCTCAGTCCATGTATTTTTGAGAGGAAGTGTCAGAATCAGGGTAGGCAGAACACGTGATTTGTTGTTCCTGTTCCCGTTCCCGTTCCCGTTTTTACTCATAATTTTGTTCGTGTTCTCGTTCTTTACAAAATTGACAAAATCACTGCTCCCGTTTTCGTTCCCATTTTCGTTCTTTGCAAAATCACCGTTCCCGTTTTTGTTCCCGTTCTCGTTCTTTGCAAAATCATCGTTCCCGTTTTTGTTCCCGTTCTCGTTCTTTGAAAAATCACCGTTCCCATTTTTGTTCCCGTTTTCGTTCTTCAAAAATCACCGTTCTTGTTACCGTTCCCGTTCTCGATCTTCATTAAATTTGCGTTCTTTTGCGTTCTTTGTTCTCGTTCTTGGTTTTTTCTCCTCAAATGCCTAAAACTATTCGACATTCGTGTCAATTTTCGCCAAAAATTGATAATTTGGCATAGTAATTCCAATTTTTCAATCACAAAAAATATATTTTGACTTTTCACTTTGTTTCCATTAATTTTTTTTCAATTTTCATCAAGAAATTTGCAGCATGAAAATTCAGGGATGGAAGAACGCGTGATTTGTTGTTCCTGTTCCTGTTCCCATTCTTACTCATAATTTGTTCCCGTTCCTGTTCCCGTTCTTTAAAAAATCATCGTTCCTGTTTGCGTTCCCGTTTTCGTTCTTTACAAAATCACAGTTCCTGTTCTCGCTCCCATCCCCGTTCTTTAAGAAATCACTGTTCCCGTTCTCGTTCCTGTTCCTGTTCTTTAAGAAATCACTGTTCCCGTTCTTCAAAAAAGTGCGTTCTTTCGCGTTCTTTGTTCCCATTCTTGGTGCGTTCTTCCATCCTTAGTCAGAAAATGTTTTTTCCTTGATTATTTCGTTTGTCCAGTTCAAACTTTTTCACACAATGGCTGCTCAAAGTTTTTGAATTGCCATAACTCAATGAAAAATTGTTCAAAAAAAGTGGTTTTCCAATTTTCATCAATATTTGGCAAAAAAAAAACAAGAACGGTTCTTTCGCTTCGTGGTTAAAAATTTTTCTCCAAATTTTCTTCATCAAGATCAACCCTTTGAAGTTGATTTCATTAAAATTTCTTTCCAGTGATAAAAAATATAAATAACGGGTCAAAAATTGAGAAATTTTTCATTTTTTTCATTTTTTTTTTTTTTTTTACAAATCCACATGAATCTAAATTTTTTAAAAAATTTGAATTCATTTTTTCGCCACTTATTTTTTTTTTAAATTGCACGTTCAAAAGCTTGAAACTTCTTTTGAAATTTCAATTTTTTCAAAAGTTGAAACAGCTGAAAATTGAATTTTTCAATAACCAAGGATTTTGTAAAATTTTGAGATTTTTTAAAAAATAAAAACTTTGAAGAATCGAATGCATCTTGAAAATCGAAAAGATTTCATTTAAATTTTTTTAGGGAAAAATATTTCTAAAAATTAGAAATATTTCTGATTTTTTAAAAAAAATAATTGTAAAAATTAAAAATCTCTCCAGAATTTAGAGTACCCTTTTGAATAAAATCTTTCAAATGCGTTTTCAAATGCCAGTCTGTCTGTTTATTTTTATCACTATTTTTTTACACATCGTTTAATTTAAAACCTTCAAAAAAGAGTATCTCATCTTGCAATTTTTTCAGGCGTGATGTTATTATCGGCGATTTTAAACCATTTCCGATTATACAAACTCAATACAGTAGATAAATTTGTGATGGGTTACGGCGGCTTACGCGGAGCCGTGGCATTCGCCCTAGCACTATTAATTAATCCGCATCATGTTAAACAAAGAGAAATGTTTATTACGACCACAATCGCTGTGATTTATTTCACTGTCTTCATACAGGTTTGTATACTGAAACGTTAAAACTTGAACTGTACGAAATATTTAAACGTGTTACTTTTGTTAACGAGAATGTTCTCGGTTGTGTACAGGGTATTACGATAAGACCGTTAGTAAAAATATTAAACGTCAAGAAAGCCGAGAAAAGGAAACCTACCATGAATGAGAGGATACACGAAAGGGTAAAATTTCATTTTGAAAATAGGCTCGCGAATACGTATAGCGTCATTATTCTCGTCGTAATATTATAATAACATCATCTGTTTGCTTAGTTTATGGATCATACGATGGCTGGCATCGAAGATATTCTAGGACATCATGGAAATCATCACCTAAGGGATAGGTAAAACGACGTTAATAAAATTGCATACCCGTACGCCGCAAATAATTCTTTTTTACGGCGCACAATATAGGCAACATTATTGACTTTGGCATTAAGTACAGTTTTTTACTCACGTCAGGTTCAAACGATTTGATAATAAATTCATACGGCCGCATTTGCTGAAAAATCATCAAGGCGCTGAACCGAAGATATTGGAAACGTATTCGAAGCTCGCCATGAAAGATGCTTTAGATTTTATGCGAAGAAATGCTTCGACGCTTGGTAACATTTCGAATACCGAATCTGTATCGGCTATATTTAGAAATTACACAGGAGGAAATTTACAAGCGAGGTAGGTATAAAACTGAGAATATTTTAGATCAACTGTGAAACGTTATCAACGTTCCAAATTGCAATAATTTTATTTATTATTCAGCTCTAGCTGTTCTCAGTTGGATAATAGTATGTGGAACGTCGATTTACAAGAGTTGGAATACAATCCATCTAAAAAAGACCTTACCGATGCCAGGATACACCATTTGTTAACCACCGAATTATGCCAACCTCCTAAAAAAGTAACTGAAAAATCTGCTGAATCGTGATAAAATATTTTCCCAATATTTAACGGTAATTGAAACCTTCACGTTACCATAGGCTACAGAATCCACCCAGCATCGTCGTTTGAGCTACAGTCGTCATATCGTCGATGAGAAAGAACTCGCTTCGCAGGTCAACTACAGAACGAACATGAACACCAGACGTATGGTGGGCGGAGAACTGCGGCGTCACCATCACAAACGTAGCAAAAAACTGAACAAGGTAATTTTTTCAAACGCTACTCGCGCAATTTTCCAGCGACTCGTCTATTAATCCGTTTATATCTGCGTATCTACACAGGATGGCAAAATAAACCACGTTGCGTTTCCAACGCCGCAACGAAACGGTCCGGCGAAACAATTTTCCGATGGTAATGGCGTTTAAATTCTCGTTAGGAATCGCGAGTTGGTAATAATAAAAAATATTCAATTTGCAGAATACCCCGAAGAGTTGGAAGACAATAAAGAATTTTACGACGATAATAAAAATACATGTAGCGACGACTGGGACGGCGGTATCACTTTCACCGTCAACCCTGCCAGTGAGTTTCCACCAGAATGGTTTTATTAACGTGTAATGTGTTGGTTAATTTAAGAAATTTTAACTCTGCTCCGATGGTTTCATATGTACGCGTAGTGTCTAATGAAACGGAATCTAGTTTAGAATCAGACGAAAAGAAGACTAATGTCAAATTAGTCTCGTTTAATACTATTCGTAAAATTGAAAATACTAAACGTTGTACTCCAACCGTTGCTGAAATCAGCTTACCTTGGCATCGGTCTGGTTCCAAAGACGGTATACCTACTAATTATAAATTTCCATTTCGCTCTCGTATAGGTAGATGCTTTAAAATGATTCTGTGTAGTGTGTAGTTTATTTAGAAAGTGTTCGGCGTCACCTTCATCTAGACATTCTATAAAATCTAGTTTCATATAGGTACTGAAAATTGCAATTAATAAAACGAACTCAAATCGTAAATCATGTAGGTAATCCCTTCCCATAAGATTAACTCACTGTCACTCCAGTCGTAGGCAAACAAATAAAGTCACGCAAATCGACCTACCTAATTGCTTGACAATATTTTCCATGATTGATCAATAGTCATTGCGTAGGTATCTACTAGTCCTATCCAGGTAGATAAGTTCCCAATTGCACTTCATCAATTTAAATGAAATTTAATTTACCAAGATTTATCACGTTTCAAATGTTTAGGATGCGAAGAACCAGTACAATTTACCTCTGTGGCTGTTGAAAAGAAACTCCCCTGGAGTCATAGCGAAGAAGAATCTGATCTCGAAAGTGGCACCGTCAAACAACGTGAATTTCCATGTTGGACTACGAATAAAGAGTATCTGCCTTATAGTTCACCATCTAACACATTAATAAGTAAATTCCATCAAACTTAATTACGATCGCTGCACTAGGTGTCCATCTGGTTAAATATTTTCTAATTAATTTCTTAATAAGGTGGTGCTGATAAACCAAAATTAACTTCGGTACTGAACTTATTCCGAAGAGATCGTAGTCGAAATAGTGTGACTCGTTTAGAATCGAACGATTCCATTTATCATCCCTCATCGTCATCATCAGCAATACTACACGAAGAATGTGGCACCGCCAATACATCGGTATCCTATCTTAGTCCCCATCGCAATAATTCTACTCCTGTTAGACGCGGATCCATGATGGAATTAAGTTCATCTGCTTATAGAATACCAGAAGAAGACTTCTTATCAGGTATTTTTTTTTGCACGCATCATCATTTCGAAATATCTGATAAATATCTTAAAACGTGATCATTTTCCAGTTACTCTGCAAAGTTCGGACGGCGTTCATCGAATTCGTTCCGGCTCGATGTGTATTCCGCGTAAAAAAGATGGTATACTGACCATATCGAAGTCTTCGTCCAGTAGCAGCACATCAAACTCTGATGAAGATTTTGGATAACAATTACTAATTCCCCGGAAAATATGATACCGGGGATCCAGTGTGTACCATAGTTTTCCCATGTTGGTACATACGAAGAAGGAAAGTACGGATAATAAAAGCGAAGACGTATAACACAAGTACTTACACAATTTTTGGTCTATTGTGTGATAGATGAGATAACGTGATCTTGACATTTTACAATTTTTTTTAAAAAAAAAGTAGCTCAATAATTAATTTAATATCGCGCGAATGGTGTTTTTTGAAAGTGCATCTTTGTACTCTTTCAAGGTTGTTAACTTTTTAATTATAAGAAAAGTGCTGTGGATGGCGTTGAAATTTTTCGATTTAGTCAATTCTTAACTAAATACTGTTCCAATTCATCTACCTACCCAACTTATTATAATTCGTTATTTTAAATGTTATGATTTTTGAAACGGTCTTCCAAGACGTTATGTACCTATTTTATTCGGGCACAATTTCCTCTCTGAGTTTTTCGACGAGTGTCGTTCTTTCGACGCGTAATTTATCGCAAAGAAACTTATATATTTTACATATTCGACGCAGCAACTACTCCATATCTATTTTGATACCTATCTAAATTTACACGAATAAGTTTCGCTATTTTACGAGCACCGTGCTCCGCGTTTCCTATAACAGATTAATTACTACTTTTCTTCGATGTACCTACATATACATATATGTACTATATCGAAGTAACCTATTACCGCATGCAGTAGGTACACCTAAAAGTAGAATTAATACATACCTAAGTTTTTACAAATTTTACTTCTTAAACGTTGTTTTCTAAATTGTTTAGCTTATTGTTGATTACCTACCTAATTTAGAATAAGCATCAACTTAATTTTTTGTCTAATTTTTTCAATTTATATTCGATATTTTGAATAAATCTGATTTTAAAGCATTTTAGATGAGTTTTATTTGAGGGGTTCGTACAGAAAAAGTACCATCATTTTACGCCACGAACACTGACACATAAATTACTTAATACTTCAAACGTTTTTGTTTTCGAAATATTTCTTGGTCTAAGGATATAAGGATAAGGATACCTAAAGAGCAGTTGAATAAATAAACTTACTACATATTAGGTACTGTACTTTGCAGGATGCAAAATATATGCATGAAATATTTCCAGAAAATTAAGGTGATCACCGATGACGATAAGCTTGACGACAATCTTGAAAAAAACAAAAACAGAGTTTACTCTCTATATTGTAACTTACCACCTTTGACGTTATGACATGAAAATGAAATATTAAAAGTGTAGTATGTTATGTACATACATATATACTTTGAAAATTGGAAACTCGTACACTTGGTCTTGTACTGTAAAATAATTAAATTGCCGTCAGTTTCAGAGACTTGAGCGGCACCATTTCTATCAAGTTTCAACATCAATTCAGAAAGATTTCAAAGTGTTTCATAATTTTTCAAAGTTTTTGAATTTTTTGAACTTGGATGGAACGATGGATCAAAAAAAAAAATTAAAAAATGCAAAATTAAAATTGTCATGTGTTTTTTTTTTTTTTTTGGTTTGGTAGGTTATTCCATACGTTTTTCACTATCTCTTGGCGGTTTGCGTCTAGAGAGCGCTGTTTTTGGTTGAAAACAAACTTTATTACACACCACTACTATCACACACTAATAACGCCACAGCCCATTTTCAGGAGTTCGTCAATAATCCGCACGAAATTATAGAGGTCGACTCCTTCATACACAGCATACACAGCAAATTTTTTACACAATACGCCTCGGCCTCATGCTCGTGGTCGTGGTCGTGTTTATCATGTCAATTTTGCACCGGTGCGACTAGTTTCATTAAATGTTGACAATAAATCAGAATAATTATTGCGTTTAATCGAATTTTTGAACGTGTCAAGTTTAATTTCGACAGTGTTAGGGTCTTAGAAATTGTATGAGCGCTCCAGTTTATATCGCCGAACCGTCAAGCTGCGTGTTCAACTTTGTGCTTTTTGCTCGCCAACTATCGCGGGAAGAACCTCAAGGTAATTATGTCATAACAATAATTTCTTGTTTATCACACTACAAGGCATCACTTTTGAATAGTTCAATTTTACGCACATTTCGATTTGTGAAATTATTCATTTAAGATGAAAAGCAATCCTCAAACGTAGTTGAATTTGATAATACATGTTGCATGGTATACATTCGGCTGACATGAGATTAGTCACACTTCGGTCAATGTTTTTCCAAAATTTCTGCCTTATTCATGATGACAAATTCATTTTAATGTACAATTCGATCATTTTCGTTCAAAATTTCTACAAAGAAATATCATTTTTATCGCCGTTGTTCGAATTTATGAAAAGTGAAAATTCTTCCAAATGAGTACATCCGCGTTATTGTGTTTGTGATACTGATAATTAAATGGCATTATTTGATCTAATTCATTTCAAAACGAAGGTGTTATAGTTTTAAATCGGCGTACTTGGCAATATTTACATAATATTGATGATACTACATTCAAGTATGATAACATCGTTGATTAGGTTAGCATGTGTTGTAATTCGTTACCGCATTAATAATTTTATCACTGTTTTTTTTTCAGGACTAGCGTGTTTGAAGTCCTAAACGAATTACGGTGCTGTTTCCACGCGAAAAGTTCTCGTTTTTATCATTTTGAAATTTTTGGAAAGTAAGTGGTACATTATTGGCGGGAGTTTCCCACGATTATCGCTTAACAATGACTTTTTGTTTTCGCAGTGTTTATTTCATCGTATTTACACAATGAATTCTACAAGTGGCGATTTAATAAGTTTAGCTTTGAAGAGATCGTTCTCGCCCAAGTATAAAAAGCTGCACAAGAATTCGCTCGATGATAATATCGTAGCAAATGCCCACGCTCGCCGGATACTATCTACCCAGATAGACTACGTCCTCACTACCAAATATTCAACGTCCAGTTTTTTAGAATCTTTGAAGAAAAAATACATAGTTTTAAAACCTTCAAAATTAAGTAATAAGAAGAGAAAAAAATTGAAGAAATTATTAATCAACGGCGATCTCTCAAAAGTACCAATGAAGAACACCGAACTGTCCGGTCAAAATTTATCACTACCAACTCCTAAAACTGTACTATTTTCTTCGGATGCTATCCAGCTCGGATGGAAAAATACGTATCCGGTTGGCAGCGGTTTCGTCAATTCAGGAACTACTTGTTATATCAATTCAACTCTACAGGTATATTGTACAATATTTATCGTTGTCAGTGTATCGTTGTAGTGACGTAGACAAAAAATACTAATCGTTTATGTTTCATTAGGCTTTATTTCATGTACCGTCGTTCGTAAATTGGTTACTAGATGATAAAAAGCATCAAATGATGTGCGAAAAAATGAGTAAGTTTTTATGTTTTATCGCTCAATTTATTCGTTGCTCTTTATTAAATTGTTGTATTTGCGTAGATGGTGTTTTTCATACAGAATGTATCGTCTGTGCGATGTCGAAAACGCTACATACGTCTCACCGTAACACCGGAAATAGTCTAAGACCACGCTTTATTGTAGAAAGAGTTAAAAGTGGGTGAATATGATATCCGTTTTAATTTCTTTGATTTTTATTAGTGTATGTAACGATGAATTTTCTCTGTTGTTAGGCATTTGTAAACATTTATCTCCATTTCGCCAAGAAGATGCTCACGAATTTCTTCGTTATTTAATGGAGGCTATGGAGAAGTCGTACATAGCCACTTTGGGTATACAGGCCAAAAAGTAAGTAAATACTTATCCGCAGAAGGATACGTTTTATCAGCTTTGCTAATATTACTTGTTTTGTTTGTTGATAATTCAGATTAGACAACTATTCGAAAGAAACCACTCCTTTAAATCAGATTTTTGGAGGTTATATACGTACCGAAGGTAAGATTTGATTATTCAATAATCCGATGTACTACGTTCTTCTCCATTTTTGTGGGAAAAAGATGTCAACGTAATTAGATCTCATTAAGAAGGGGAAAAAAATGAAAGTTTCGTTACTGAACACGTTTAGCTAAATATTGATTGGCAAACCTGCGACGCCGTCTGTTTGTTTTTTCAATTTACTAAATAACTAGTATAGGTGATGAAATACTCCGCTATTATTCATCCTTGTTTTATTGTATGAAATTTTTGCATCGTAACAGGTGGTAAATTGATATTTGAGCTAAAATTTAATTTTCAAAAAAAGGAGTTATCGCCGTCGCACTTACGAGCAGTGTTGCCGCATTTTTGTACACTAAAAGTAGTCATATTGATTTTTTAATCATTCGATTTGCATTGCAGTTACCTGTTTGGAATGTAATCAGATCTCGACGACATTTCAACATTTCCAAGACCTAATTTTAGATATTAGGCAAGCTAGCACATCAACCGTTTATGATGGTTTAGAAAACTATTTTAGTAAAGAACGTTTAGACGGAGATGAAGCTTACCACTGCGAACATTGTAAAAAGAAAGTATCAGCGCATAAGAAATTCTCCATAGAAAAAGCACCGAACGCGTTATGTATACAGCTAAAACGGTAAGAAGTCTTCGCGGAGAGTTTAATAATTTTGTAAATTGACGACTAACGTTTGATTCATCTTCTACTCTACAGGTTCAATATAAACAGTTTTTACGGTGGCAGTAAAATATCTAAATTAATAAGTATTCCTCAAAATATCGATTTAAGTAAATTCAAGCATAAGAAAGGATCACCGAGTGGTACTCCATTGAGGTATAAATTAGTTTCGATGGTATTTCATCACGGTCCTTCGGCGAATAGCGGGCATTACACGGCGCTCGGGTGCACCTCGTCTGGATCGTATTATTATTTCAACGACGAACAGGTAATTTGATGATTTTGTTACGATTTTGATGCATTTGACGAATTGTTGGTATTAACTCGCATGATGAATATTGTTTTGTAAAGGTGTATCCGGCGAATTTAGGCCAATACACGAATAATCCGAACGCGTATATTATGTTCTACGAATTGGAGAAACAACACGTACATTCGGAAAATTCATCGTCGTCGTCATCCATTAAATCGTCTTCGAGTAGTTGTAGTACCGTGCTGTCGTTATCGAACGGCTACATGAACGGAAATCTGCAGAGGAGTAACGGGTTTTTTACAAAGCGCGAGACTTCATTTTCTATATCTTCGATTCATTCAAAGTACGTATTATAAATCCGAAATTGAATTAATCTAGTACCCTAGAGTTGGAATAATGCACTTTGAGAGAAGGCTCGTTTTTTCACCCCGCTCAATACTTTCGTTTTACAGGCAGCCATCTTCGGAGCCGATAAAATGTGAGAAATATACGCCCTTGAAGCCTGCCAACGTTACAACCAACGGTTCCAAAATGTCTACCAGTTTGGTACCCTACATAATGTCTTCGGATAGCGAAAGCAGCGATTCGGAGAGCGGAAAGCAACAACAACAACGAACCGAAAAGAACAATTCTTTGTCGGAGGATCGTGCTGAAAATGGAGCCGACCGCAGTAAAATGTTATCACCGTTGGCCAAGCGAAACAGCACGTTGACCAGTTTACTCAATAGTTCGGCGGCGAAAAATGAAACTTCTTCATATCGCAACGCATCATCGTCGCCTGCTAAAACATTCTCGCAGCCAGAGTCGTCGAACGACGATAATGACGTGAACGGCGATCGAGACACCAGCAGTAAATACGGACTACTCGAAAAACCCGAAAAACGCACCGCTATTACGTTCAGTATCAAGAAGAAGAGTAATGATAAGATCGAAGGAAGAGAAAACGGCGACCTAAACGAACGTCTGAAATCCAGATACAGACAAACTGGCGTTGCTACCCCGTATCACATGAACGATTCGCAGAAAATCAACGGCGATGGCGACCACGGTCAGGAGAGATTCGGCAGCGATGCGAATACCAACAGCCTAACCAATGGACTGAGTAAAACCAACGGTGTATTTAATGGAAATCGAAAAATGGGATCTAATGGATGGATTATTACCGAAATTGAAAACGAATCCGTCGACGAGGATAGCTCGGAAAAATCCCAACATTATGGACCGCATAAGAGCGATTGGGTCGTAACTGAGAAAGGAAACAAAAAGAATTTATCGTAAGTTTTATTTTTGAATTATTTTTCATCTTTGGTCTCTGAAAATAAAATGAAATTCGAGCAACTTTGCAATAAAATGTTCATTTTCAGGCCGTTCAAAGAACAGAAACAGGATACTCAAGAAAATATTAGAAAATATCATAACGGTAATGAAGATACTAAGAACGATAACAGTGGGCAACAAAACGGTCCCCAAAACGGATCCATCAGTTCGTCGTATTCGTCGTACAATGGATATGGTGGTAAAGGTAAATTAATAAAAAAAAAAAAACACTTCAAATTTGTTTCACATTCGTGATTTATTTATCTAATATTTTTTTTCGCGCAGTTCAAACGTGGAATGGAGATATTAGTTATTTGAATCAAGAGGCTGATAAAGAAAGGAAAGAAGCAACGAAACGTGCCTATAATCAGTCATACGATGATGATATGGATAGAGGAAAAGTAATTACTAAATTTCATTTTGAAAATAATTCTCGTTACGTCTACATACGCAATGGTACTAATCATTCTTACGTTGATCATTTTACGCAGACTAAGAAATTCAAAAACTACAGCAGAAACGAAAACGGGTACAGCGCAGGTCCGCGTAAAAATCCTTTCCAACAGCATTATAATAATAATAACAATAATAATTATCATCGATCGAAGAGATCGTCGTGGGAGAAGAATGGATTTTATTACGGCGGAAATAACCGGAGAAACCAGCATTACAGTCAATACAGACCGAATAATGGCTATTATCGAACGCCGAACCATGTTAATAATAACTGGAGACATTAACGAGCGTGTTTTGTAATTTAAATCATTCGAATAATTTTAATAACCATTGTTAATTTTATGACAAACTGGAGGGGAAAAGGTAAATTTGTGAAATCAAAGCTATTATGTAAATGAGTGAAAGCCGTGCGTACTATTTAAGACTTGAATTTAGTATTGATTTCGACTGGACCCCATTTTATTCTATTTTTTATTTTCGCTATCGTAATTTTTGCGTGATTTGTATTAACGTGGACGCGTATGTATATCGTTTACGATGGAAATGTGTGGCATTTGTACCACACGTGTAAGTAGGTATGGCATTGTCGAAAGAATTTTTATTAATTTATTTTGTATTTCTCATTGTTTGAAAAGAAATGAAATTTCGAGTTCTCCTTTGGATTTTTGTTCATCTAGTCTACGCTTATTGCATGTTCACGAATGATATTTTACCTATGTTATGCGCTTTACGGTCGTATGTGGGGGGAGGGATTTTAAAAAACAACCAACCGTTCTTGAAAATCATTTTCTTTACGGCGAAATCATTTTCGAGCGAAGCGAAATTGTATAAAATTTGTAATTATTGCTTTGTACTTAATAAGGCATGATGTGATAAGGCAATTTTTATGTACCCAGAATTATCTGCGGGTTTTCTTTGTTTTATTTTTACGAAATCTTTTTTAAAATATACCTGTTTTAGAATAACTCGTCATACACCGACTGCGCTTTAGCGTTTGTAGATTAGCAACTTTTTTTGTCTTTTCCCCTTTGCGGATGAGTGTGTTGAACTTTTGTGATGAAACCCTTTTTTATTTCTCGAGCTGATTCGTGTTTTTATTTTTATATTTTATATTAACGAAATATACTGTTTGAGTCGTGAATCAGAAATTAATGGAGGAAGTGAGAAAAGTCGAGTTGTTTTACTCGTGCTCGCTATACTTTTCCCCTAAAGCGTGCGAAACTAGTGTAATTTACTTTTCATAAAAATAAGATTAAGAATTTCTATGATTTTTTTTTTCTAAAGTAGAAATTACTTTTGTAAATAATTATTCTTCATTATTGAAAATTCTTCGTTGAATTGTATATTGCTGTTGTAAAATTTTGTTATAATAAAAGTCAATTTTTTTTATGTAGATAAAATGTACGGATTACTGTTTGTAAGTTACGTTAACTGTTAAATTTCTCAGGATCACTACAAATAAACTTATCTCTGAGCAGAGTCGTATTGTTCGGATTGTGCTATATATTCTTCCGTTAGAATGAATTAAATCATAGGAAGAGTACAGTTGAGAATTGAGGTTGAAAATGAAAAAAATAACTGGTGAGATCACAAACATTCGATTAAAAACGGCGACAAATTGGTTAGTGGCTGGAACTAAGCAGCCTGGAAGTGGAAACTTCATGGACGTTTCTTTTCGGTCTGGAAAGTGAAAAAATCAAATGCTTTTTTGTTTCTTATTTTTATAACGAAACACGGCAGTAAGTAAGAGACCGTCCTCGACCCACAAAATGTACGACAGTACGAGACAGCAAACGAGAGTCGAGATGTCGAGGTTGCGCGTTGCGTTGACCTAGGTTTGGGCAACCCTGCCAATTCAGTGGCCAACCAAAAAACTAAAAAAACACAATGCTTTCTGCTTTACTTCAAGCATCAAGCCCACTTTGAAATTTTTATTTTTATCATCTCTCGTTGGTCGTTGATAAAAAAATTTTTCGTGTTTCTGTTTCTATTGAAATTTTTTGTCATTTCTTTTATTTTTGCTCGTAATTTGATCATCTGAGTGAGTTCTTTCTTCGAAAAATATGTATTGAATACTATCTTTCTGGGTACACCAAGTCGATAACTCCCCTCAATTTATATAGTTCGTTTTTCACTTCATGAAATTTGAATGTTCATCCTGCGATATTCGCCGGAGGTGTTGATAAACTCGAAATGCAAAGTATCAAAGGTTTTATAAAGAATTCCATCATAAGGTAAATGTATTTCTGATTAAATTACCGCAATAATTACGAATATTCCTTAACACTCTCATATTTTTACAGCTCATGGAGTGTGAACAAATGGGCCAACGTTACGTGTTTTTCTACTTTCACTCAACCCCTATGTGTTAAATTGACGCCAATCTTATTGTAAGTATGTGATTTTAAGAAGTCGTCGAAGTGTAAATTTTTTGTTTTATAATTGAGTGACTCTTTTCAGAGGTGAACCGTTGAAAAAAAAGAAGAAAATGGATCCTGCCCTATTAAGAATTAGAGAAGATCGAAAAAGAAGGAGATTATGGAAGGAATGTAGACGCCTAATGAAACATCAAAAACAACTGAAACCCGTCGACGAAATCACAATTCCTTATGAACTAATTGATAACAGAGAGTAAGAAACTTTTCGTCGAAGTGCTAAAAATATTGCAAATTTCTTTTTACTTCAGCTTCGTGTCATTTTGTCATAGAAAACACTTGCGAGAAAAACCTGCCTTGAGTGTTGAAGTACTGGACCAACGAGCTGACTTATTAAGGGAGTGGAGTTCGTATAAAAATAATCGCGCGACGATTGATTTCAATACGATCGATAAAATGTATCGGTCTCAAAATAGAGCGCTTCAACAGCTTCGCTTCGCATCGCCGAAATTATACGAAGAAGCGATCAAAGTAATACAGCTTAATTACTCATTTTTTGGAGTGGTGTCTACGGAATAATATTCATTTTGAAAAACGCATCAAAATTTGTTTCAGATAAGCGATGATTTATTGCCCATCAGCTTGAATGGTCCTACTTTTACTCCTCCAATAAAAGATTACGATTCGCCAGATGGAGAATATGTCGATGTTACTAAAAAATGGGATCCACCTAAATTGCCTGCTGTCGAAAGTAAAAAATATGGACGTAAGAAGTGATGATATGTGTACTAAATGTGGATTGAATGTGTTTGTGCTACGTGCATTAGTGAAAGTATTGAACTGAGTACGAAATCAGAACTATTACAGAACAAATTTCACTAACCGAATAAAATCTGTAATCATGATTTTTTTACTTGAAAAAAGTATAGTACATAATGTCATATTGTGATACTTTTATCAACTTGAAATTAAATCTCTTTCTAGTTAATATAAGTGTTGTTTTTTATTCTTGTGTTTATGAAGATGCCAACGATGTTCTGTTTGATAATTCAACCGTCTCACATGTTTGCATTAAATTTACAATTTTTAACGGTATTAATATTTATAGTTCCTTCGAGAAAAATAAAGAAAAAGACCTAGTGTTGGGATAACGCGCATGCATATTTTTTCAAAATCAAAAGATAGCGCTACAATTGGTAATATTAAAGAAGCGAAAGTTACGTGCGACTTTGTCAAAAAAAAAAGAAAAAAGTTTTTACATTTGTGCGAAAACAACGAAATGTTTCGAATAAAGGAGAAATATACCCTTGAGTATAATATAGGCGTTTGTCTGATATATACCTCCTGAAAAAGCAATTGTAAAAAAAAAGGAAATCTCGTACGTTCAGACATTCATTAATTTTTATGAATGAATCGTATATAACTACGATTCTCTTTTTTTCCCTACGCATCTTTTTAATTTTTAAAATGAGTCGCTGACATTGTTCATCGTTGAACAAAATGGTACACAGAACTTGCTGCATAGTAATAATGATGATGGTCCTTTTTATCCGCGAAATGATTTACGTCGGTATAACCAAAAATGTGATGCGATTGTGTATATGACTCTCTGTACTTTTCAGCGAAGTAATGGATAATTTTGCTTTGTAGTTTGAAGTTGAACTTGGAATCAACATTAGTGAGTAAATTTGAACTAAAAGTTGGTAGGTATTCAAAATTCAAATGTCATTATTCTAAATTCACGTCCATTTTGTAAGTACCTACCCATAATATTTTTTTTTCATATTACTCCACTTCACTTCATTCAGTTCAGTTCATTTCACAAATTAATCTACCTATCCATTTTTAGTAATTTTAAAAGTAAGTATACTCCACAATTCCAATTTTCTATTGCGTCTCTATTTTTTTTCGTTTGCACATTTCGGCAGCTATACCGAATACCTATCAGAACTACGTATTATGGAGCAAAAAAAAGGAAGTCCGCGTAGGTAAAGGCTTAGTCCTGAATTTTTATTTTTTCGAGTATCAAGCGAATAATAAATTTTCACGTTTTTGTCAATAAAATTCTTTACGATTATTCTTTCTTACTGAAAATTCGTTATAACTTTTCTAAAATTTCTAAAATTGCTCAACTTCAACAAAGAAGCAGAAGAAATAAATGCATAACTGTTTATTGTTGTGGGTATATAGGTACAAAATGTAACACCCGCTCGCGTATTTAGGAATCCAGTGAATTTCATTTCTGAATTTGAATTTATTATTAGAAGTGTATGGTATCGTTTCAATAATATTATATTATGAGCTGATATTTTAATCTTTTCATATTTTCAACATCCAAGAATAAATTTCCCCGGATTTTTCAACTTACGTAGCGTTACAGACCCTTATACGTACTGTAAATGGTCAGCGCGTGAATGTAAAGTGCAAACTCGAAAATATTCTTACTCAAAAAATCATTAATCAAAGGTTTGGCTTTTTGGAATATTAGATCTTTGGATTACAGCCAGTTTTATAGATGCACCTAAAGCGAAGAAATAAATTTTATAATTTAGGTTTCAATGTATGAAGATGAATATTCTACTCAATGTTACTATTCGATTTATTTTCATTGCTTGAAATGCTTTCAAAAAATCATAATTTTCAAAGCGATGACCGCATTTAATTTATCATTGAGAGTTTTCTTCGAATGCTGAATATGTGTATTCGTTGAATAAAATATACGTTTTTCATCGTTCGACTATCGTATATTATGGTAGTTATTAAATTCAGCTACAAATGTAACATAAAGTAAACCGCATAAAGCTCATCGAGGTTTCTATCTAATAACGTTTTTAGTTCAAGTACAAAATAATTCATCAAGAAATACCATGTACTACGTTATGCGAACCAAAGACTATGAAAGTTATTAGACGAATAGGTCTAATAAGTAGATAGGTATAAAAGCCAAAGTGTGTTTTCATCATGTTTCATTCAATGAATCAGGGAAATAGATAGTCGACAAAGAATCTACTTCAAAATGAACAATTCACTTCTAATAAGACTACAATAAAAATTACATTTAATTGCTAATAACGCCAGGTATTCTAAGCAGGTAGTCAGGTACTAAATGTTGCTAATGCGAAGTCGAATAAATTGCCTAACCGTATCTTTACGTGCGCTAAGGCTAATGCGGCGTTCGTTCCCAGGTCAAACAAACGTGAGCTTGTTATTTATGGCTCGAGAGCTAGAGACTACACATGGTATACATATTTTTAGTTATCCGCTAGGTAGTGGAATTGTACGCACTTGAAATGATAAAAATCTTCGGATAACGCGGTTCTAACCAAATCGAATAATGAGATTTGTTGAGATATTAATTGATTTTTCAGTTCGGATGCGCTGGAGAATAAAATGCGTATGAATATTTTCTCATGCTTTGTTATCAGCGATGTGTGATATTTAGCCATTAAAGAGAAATAAAATAATAAACCTAAGTATTACGTTCTTACAATACCCTTTGTAATTCCTACAGGCTATAACACAATTTTAGAGCAAACCAAAATTGATGAATAGCGCAATACGAAGACCGGACCGCAGAGCTCATACAAGTGTGAAATTTCTAAAATTTTACTCCATAAAACATATTTTCCCAAAGTGACACTTTTTCGATTAATTGATAAAGTCAACTTACAAAAACTCGATATTTATTACTTCGTTATTTCCTGAAATGGCGGCTACAAGAAAAATTTCTTTCGTAGTTGGGTAATTTATGTATCCCACTAGAAAACCGAAATATAGTTTTCAAAACAATGCGCAAAGCTTTCACATGGAAACAATGCGCCAATGGTTTACATATTTGCGGTGCGGTTGTTTTTTTTGATAAATTGAGTGTTTTCTGTTTCAAGCATTTCGATAAAATTAAGTAAGTAAATCTACGGTATTGGTTGTCGAGAAAAATACGATTATCAAGTTGGACGGATTTTTTCTTTCAAAAATAATAACTTTCAGGGGTTTGAAATTGATGTGCCTAGTATGTAGTGGGTATGCAACCGATTGGGGTTCTTTTATCAGTGAAGCTACGGAACCACGAAATGGATGATTTTGATTCGAGTCCATCAAACTATCGAAACCGAGAATCAAGTATTGTTTTCTAAATTTAACTTGCCTCTTAATGTGTTCGTATAATTGATTTTGAGTTTACTTTTCATAAACTGTGCAGACTAATCAGTAGGTAATTAGAACATTTACACGAAACTTCTTTGTACATGTATGATTGAAATGGATCGTCATGGATATTGGATCACTCTAATTTGTTCTGGTTAGTAATACTTACAATATACCTAGGTATACCTCATTCCTAACTTTTATGCATGCATCTTAGTTTTCCAATACTTACTTATACTTGAAACAAAAATACTAATTTTAAAATGCATGGTAAGAGACTATACCAATATGAAGCATAATTTTTTATAAGCACCTACACATAGTTTTGTTAGATATGGAATTTTTATGCGTTCACTTCCTGCCATTTATTCAAATAGACTACTTACCTACCTACCTAGTTTCGTGGCGGATGATCACGAAATCAAAATTATCAAATAATTCATTAAAATTATACCACACCACCCAGGTTGTACGTTGCCTGTTCACTTTACATATCTAATTAATTGTTCGCTTCTTAATTCTCGTTTTGAATTCAACTTGAAATGGAATTCTTTATTGATATAATTTTTCTTTTTAAATGAAATTCCGCACTTGATAATCAAATCAAGTAAAATATTCTCACAAAAGATATACCGAAAACGAGAGACAGAAATTTAAACGAGGAAACAATGACAGATTTTTGAAAAATAAACATCAATTCACGAAAAGATAAAATGAAAGATGTCAAAAATTAAATAGCTGATACAATGATATTGATTTTACTCCAAACCCCCCGAATGGAAATGTTTAATAGCCAATACAAACGGCGTTATAAGTATCTAATTAAACTAATGGATCGAGCTAGTTTCAAGACAAATTGATATCTACCTACCTACTTGAGTTGTATCTTGAAATGAAACTAGATCACATTCTGCTTCTTCCATTTGGTAATTTAAAAAAAGCTGAATTCTGAAAATTTCAACTACCTTCACACAATCCTATAGACTAGTGATTGTCTAATTACAGTATTTTAAAATAATTTTTGTGCAAATTATACCTATAGGTACCTATATGCATTTTTTTTTTTGGCAAAATCTTTTGATTAGGGATCAGCCTATAAGACTTGAATGAACTCGTAATGTTGCTGGTTACGTTTATTCATAAGATTATCAACCATAATGTTATGAAAACGGTTTTGAAAATAATAATTTCGGATTTCAATCGTGGTTTTATTTCCTTTTCGATAGAAGTAATGACCTAGAAGTTATGAATGCTTTTTAAAAAATAGACCTATTTTGAAAGTTTTCCATTTTATACTGAATACGAACTGAAAAAGCAAGCTGAAAAAAATTCCAGCCATGGAGGAATATACTTGTCAATATTTCCATTGATAAACCTTCCGCGTATTATATTTTCCGAAAAAAGGTTTAGAAAATATTTCACCATAATATATTTAAACACTATATTATGGGCACCAAGAACGCCACGCAGCCACACTTTCTCGGTCAGAGAGCAAGCCGTGATGGTGTCATCTGAACTGCTGTAACGAATAATTTTCTTTTATTGAAATGTTTGCTGTCGTAAAAAGTGACACTGTGTAAACGAAAAGTGATCATAGGCTGTATTCAAGGCAGTAAAAAAAAAAAAACACTTGAAAACTACAAATACAGAGGTATACTGTTTGCCACAGTAAGTAGGTATATATCCAGTTATCCACGCCATACCAGATATAATAATAATTGTGATACCTACCTAAAAAATTAAAACATTTAGAGATACGTTGAAGAAAAATTAAGTTATCGCTGTTAACTGCGGGACGCCGTCCATTAGAAAAAAGAAAAGAGAATGCAACGCCTAATGTCTAGCATACCGATCTACAATCGACGGTCGGCAGCGCCAAAGTTTGGTAATATTTTACCAGCATTTACTTATACGTACTACTGTTCCCAAACGCTGATATATTTATAGGGTGGTTAAGAAGGCAACCGGTATTTATACCTTGATTAAGTCGTTTCTATCATCTAGTTAAATAAGAGATAAACGTGACGTACATACCTATTCTAAATTTTTATACCGCCACTATACAGAAACCGTCTCACATTTACCATAGATACGTTTGACATATTGGAGCAATCCAGCTACCAATTCCTTTAGAGCAATTAAATCTAAATCCGGTTTGCAGAAAATTGTTATCGTCTTTTTGCTTTACCTACATCGTATCGTTTGGTTTCGTTCTCAATATTTTTGTATCGAAATAATGACAGTACGTATAGTCTGACAGGTTTATCGTAAATCGTTTTACTTTTTTTTTTTTTTTTGAACCCTCGTGCAACTAGATTTAGAAGCGCCTACCTGCTGACAAAATTATATGCATTTTATTGTTATTACGTTGAAAACTCCACCGCAGTCTTTATGTTTGTTTACATCTTAGTAAAGAATGTCGGTTAACAAGTACATATACGAAGATGGTTTCAATAAATTATAAATTTTATTCGGACGTTAACGGGATAAAGTATGGTTTTCAGTCAAGAAATGAATTTATTTTGTTTTGTACCCCCTCCCTCCCCCCGAATCGTCAAAATATCAAATTTGATTTGCAATCTCGAAGTTTGAGAATTTAAAATGTATTTTGCATCAAATTGATTTTTTTTTTCGTTGAATGAACAATTTCAGTATTAATGCCTAATAGACCAGTAGAATTAGCGGAAAAAAGGGGTGTATAGGGAAAGACTTGGCGGCCAACCGATTTTTCGCTCTAATGATAAATTCCGATGCCCTGCGATTCTGGTGGTGCAAGCATGCTCTTGCACCACCTCGGAAATCATTTTCCAAACTAAAATCTCCATGGAGATAAACAAAAAAATGTACATCTTTTCAAAGCCAAAATTGCAAAATTCAAATTTCCAAAAAATTTCTAAAAATTTTTGTCCTCGCTTCGCTCGGGTCATACTGTCTTTCATGGTTTTCAAATTTTGATTCTATTTCATGTCAAAAAACCACAAAAAATTTTCTCCTCAAAAACAGCTCTCCAGGGTCGTGTCCAAATCAACTCACACAGTGAAAATATCTTTAAAAATACCAGTTTTTTTTTGTATTTAAAAAGGCATTTTACCCACATGGGGAAGGAGATTCTCTATTTCTCTGTTCCCAAAAATATGAAAAAAAAAACAAGGAATACCTACAGCTTTCTGAGGTCAAAATTGAAATTTTTGTTAAAACTTTTGCCCTCGCTTTGCTCGGACTATCAGCATTATACTTTATTTTTTGAATTGTATATCATTTTGGCGCAAAAAAACATGATCACCCCCCCCCCCAATTTAATGGTTTCCACATTTCACTCTTATGAAATTTGAAATTTGCACCACCTCAGAAAAT
>FIZT01015025.1:0-10455 GCA_900065295.1 Paracoccus marginatus | reverse complement strand
TAATCGGTCGACTGGCGTACCAATATGCATCGATCGCGTTTATACGTGCTAAAGTGAACTTTTGCGGATTTTGGAGCATTTTTGGTAATCTGGAAAATTCCAAAATTTGCTAGAGGCTCCAGAACGGCTCGAAACCGCTTCCAGTCGATTCAGCGGGTCAGAATTAGGGGGTAAGCTGAATTTCACACCTCTGGCTCAATTACGTAAAATTTTCGTATTCCCAATTATTTGGCCCAAATTCGATTTTCAAAAATTTCCCAAAAATCAGGGAGTACAGCTTAGCACCTGAATTTTTGGTTCTGGGGTTACTTTTACCTCCTCTATCGATTTGTTTTGGTTTGTTCGAAAAATTTTACTGTCAGTTCGGGTAGGTACTTCCCTTGTTAGAATTTTCAAAATATTGTAGCAAAAAAATCCCATTCAAAAGTTTTTGAAACACCTTTTTAAATAATTTTTTGAATCAACATTTTCATCCCCTCACCCCCCCAAATTCTCTTGAAAATTTTTCCAAAATAATTAACTCTCCTGTTAGTTTTTTCGCAATTAAAAACGATATGCCTATGTTGATTTTTTTTTCTCATAAAATTCTTTCAACAATCTTTCAAATTGTTGGAAAATTTCTCTGATTGACTTTTTAAAAATTTTTGCCAATTTTTTTGGAACATTCTCTGAAGATAATTAGTAAAAAAAAAATCCTCTTGAGGGGAGGGGGTAAAATTGATAACATTCTTTGGCTTTTTTTCTTAGCTACTTTCTCTGAAAAACAGATTGTGACATTCCATATTTTCAAAACTTCTTGCCACTGTTGTATCAAGCTTGGGGTGAATCCCCTTCAACCCATCCCCTCAGTCGTCATTCTCTCGAATAAATACAAAAAAATTCACCCAACAAAAAAAAAGTCCAATAATATCTGAATTCGTCTCTGTAAGCGATTATGTACGTTACGTATTTTTTTTGAACGTAATATATTTTTCGAATTTCATTATTTTTCATTTTCAACGTGAGTTGTTCTCCCAGTTACACGTTTTTATTGCATTTCCAATCCACAAAACGAAACCGAAGAGTAGGAAAAAAATTTAATATTTTTACAACATGTAGCGAAATGAAAAAAAAAAAATCTCGTATATTTTTCTTCAAATTTAACCCAGTTAGAAAATAAGTAAACGTGTTTTTTCCCATTCAATAGCTGTTTCGTTCTTGTACGAGTACTGTATGGCAAAAAGGTTGGAATATTACCTCTCTGTTTCCCCTTCATTATTGGTACGTCGATTACGTCTCTTACCTCAACCGTACTCGCTTCCAGTTCATTTCATGTTTATTGAAATGAGAAGGTTTTCCAGCCTTATTATCTTCATTTCATTATGTGTATTTTTATTTGTGAAAATTCCATTGGTTTTATTTTTGTTGGTCGTATAAAAATAGCATAATACATTCAGGTGATTTTTATCCTCATAATACGCGCGTAGGTACGTATTGAATAAAAATGAATACCTTATACTACCTATAATGATTTATTACATTCGCGTACACCTTTTTTGCTTCTTCATTGAATGAACGTATGTAATGTACGTTCGTGTAATAGTTGACTGCGTTTTAGAGGATCGATTTAAAGATCTGGTGTGTAATGACGGAGATGAAGAATCACACTGCACCTCGTATAAGAAAACATCCCTAAAATGTTGGGGTGTTTTTCGGTTAATAAAAAATAATGTACGTGATCTTGAGAATGGTCTTCCATTTGGTATACACAGTTGATAATTTAAAACATAAAATAGGGAGAAGCTATCCGGGTAAAAATTATCAAGGGATGGTGATACTATAAAGAGGCGTTTCGCTTCTTTTCCTCAGCTTCTACATGGTCGTAAAAATTTTCCCATCTCGGTATACGAATATAAAATTACCCGTAAAAATTCTGAAATTAACCAAGACTCGGCGTTATTTGACCTTTTTTTTTTTCTTAAGACAGAAAGAAAAAGAAAAGTTATTTATTAACCGGTCGAAACTCTCCTAGCGGCAATTGAAAACCAGACTAACGACGCGTATCGAAGTTTTAACGTCTTGGAAATTTTTTTTTTTTCTTATAAATAACCACCGAATGTTAGGTGAGATAATCGATCTACCGGTGCGCAGTACTAGATTGTGTACATATGATTTTCAATCATAATCTAACCACTTAATAGGGCCGAGTCAGCCTCATTTACGTATTCAAACAACCAACGCACCGCCAAAGGTTCCATATCGATTCTGCGATGCAATTTAAGAAAAAAAACCAGTCCGCTACGACAAAACTGCTATACGGCGAATAAACCGCCGTCGTACGTTTGGCAAATAATAATCAAGGCCAGTCGAGCGAATTTTTCACATTCGAAATCTATTTACGAACCCTTATTACAATACGGAACGCGTTCATCGTAGTAGCCAAGAAGCTATGTACGTGATGTCAATGATGCCAAGACGAAAAAGGGCGAAAAGCTTCGCTAGTCTTACGCTTTACGCTCGTCCTTCTTCGCACGGTGGCTGCGTATGCGGCAACGCACGCGTCAAAATGTCTTACCATATTGGCGAATTTCGATGAAGATACCGATATATATGGGATTTGCACGGTGCGGCAGGTCGTACCGGTGAAATGTCGAGGGAAATTTGAAACCTTTTGAGGGTTACGGCAGCCTGCCATGTATACGTAAAGTGATAAATGCGAGCAAAGAGCTGGCTAAATTGATAGCAAAGAGAAGCTCGAACATGATTATACTCTTCCTCTATGGTGGTGGTAACTGCGGCGTACACGCGAGTTCAGGCCTTCCTCTTTCTTTCTATCTCTCTCTTTCTTTCTCGTACGTGGCGCTAATTTCGAATAATAAAATGTCATAAACGAGCTCGTCACGCGGATAACGCGACGACGACAGTGAATTAATGTTTTTAAAACGACGAATAGCTGTTTCCAATTAGTTAACGATTAGCGTCCGAATATAAATGGCATCGGTAGCACGAAGTAGCAGTTACCGGGGAGCAAAAAAGAGAGTAGGGTTTAAAAGTAATGGGAGTAGATGTATTATACGAGAAATGCGGAGGTCGGTAATCTCGTGGGAGTTGGCAGCCTGGCCAAATGGCCGAATTCCAAAACTCCAGCACTGTATATACCCTCTCCCTCTCACTCACTCTCGGTAATAAATAAAACATGATCGGTATTATTCGACGTATTTCCCTATTTTAAACAAAAATAAAACGTATTGTTGAAATGTATACACAGTAAATGGATTTTATCTTCGGCGATTGTTTCGCGAGAACTCGTACCATACACAGCGATGTTCTTCTCTTCATACGCATCGTTTTCGCAGTCGTATTACTACGTTATGAAACCGCACCGCGCCGCCCTTCTTACCCAATCTAATGCATAATTCGTGTTTGGAGCTTTTCTCAAGTCCGGCAGATATTAATAATAGAGATTTACTATTTTTTTTTTCGGCGCCTATATAATTTCCATTTCGCCAATAATACCATGGTCATCGCGATAATACCTCCAGTCACGGTAATTAATTAGAAGATCGATAAAGTCGTAAGAGAGAGGCGAGGACGCGACCGGACCGCAAGACCCTTCTTGGAGATTCTTTCTTCATGATGACTTATTTTTCACTGCAGCCTGGAATTGTGCCTCTTAATGATTTATTTGAGTTACGTGGCCGAACGCGCGGTGGGTTACATGGGCGATATTATCGCGGTAACGTGTTCGCTGCTGGATATCACGTTGATTGAGGAATTGTGTATATAAGCTTGTAACCGGCAGAAAGAGCTATTTAATAAGCTATATTCGCTTAATTAGAGTTATTACAATTGATCGACGAGTACTTGTTTGGCGTTGGCCACAGCCTTCGGTACGGATTGTATTTCATGTTTTTCAAGGTTTAATTATTAAATTTTTTTAAACTTTCCAAATTTTTCATTTTTTTCAAAGGGTACTGGTGCATAAGATCGGTGAAAATGCCCCAGTACAGCTGAAATAACCGATGGAATTTGGTTCTTATGGTCTGAAAACTCCGTGGTAAAAATTTAAGCCCCCTACCCCTCCCCCACCCATAGTTATTGGGCGAAACGTTATTTTTTTCGACTTTCGCATTGGGAATTTTTATTTTCGCGAGTTTTTTACCGATTTTTTTCAAACTTGCATGGATGGTACACTAAACCAAGGGGTATTACAGGGTGGATCAAAAAAAAATTTCAACAATTTTTTTCCAGTCGAAACGCCTGTTTGAAAACTTAAAATCGAGTTTTCCACATGAAGTTGAAGAGGGGCAATTCTGAAAAAAAATATATTTCATGTACCTAGTCAAGGTGTACTAAATATAATTTTTTAAAAAATACTTTTTTTCTGAAAAACTCGGAAAACCATTTTTCGAAATCGCTTCATCACCCCCAAAATGGTCGATTTTGGTCAAAAGAAAAATGTTCTCGTAATACACCCCAAAATACTTGGTTATACCCCACTTTGCCGACACGAAACTGCCCTACGAAAAAACCAACGCCAGATTCGTTTTCAACGAATCAAATTACCCCCATAACCAACATTTGCGCGGTCAATGTACTTGAATTTCGAAAATTGGCATTTCCACCTGAATTTTCCTTCAGAAATGAGAAATTGGTAGGTACAAAAATACCAATTTTCAAAGGGGGCTGAAATTTCTACCACAGGGTTTTCAGACTATAAGAACCAAATTCCATCGGTTAGTTTCGAATTTTAGCCCTGGGGCATTTTCACCTATCTTATGCGCCGCCGCCGGTACCCTTTTATATTTTTTAAATTTCTTTGAATAACTTTGAATTTTTCGAAATGTATCAATTTTTTAAATCGCTAGTTTTTTGTTAACATATTTTTTCAGAGCCTTTAGGCTTTCTAATAATGTCATTTTTTCATTTCCCAAGACTTGTCGATTTAATGGGAAGAAAATCAGTTCTCCATTTTATGTATTTTTTTTTTTGTAAATTTTTAGAAAAGTTACAGTTTTTAGCGTTTTTATGTTTTTCATTTGATTCTCCACCGTGTTTTTTGAAATTTTTTTTGTTTATTATGATTTTTTAAAATTTTTGTTTCTCAAGGCTGCTCATTTTTTAAATTATCCAATTTTGTATGTTTTTCACTTTTTAATGATTTTACAAATTTTTATATTTCATTTCAAAAATTTTCCACATCATTTTCCATTTGTTTTTCGATGTTTCTTAATTTTTTTCAAACTTTCTCATTTTGAATTTTTTAAATTTTTTTGTAATTTCAACTGTTCAAATTTTCAAAAAATTTTCTCAACCTTGTCAATTTTTTTAATTTATCCATATTCGTTATTTTTGAAAATTTCGTAGTTTCAACTTCGATTTTTCAATTTCTGCATTTGTTTTTCGAAACCTGTCTTCGCTGTTGATCATCTGTGTCGTAATGAAATTTCTTGTAAAAGAAGAAAAATCGTAAAAAATAACTAAAGAAGAAGTAAATTCTATACCGCATCACCTCTGACACTTGAATCATTGTCATCAATTAAGTTTTCAATTCCTCGTTCGGTTGCTTCGCTACTTGCAAAAAGTTGAAATGTTTATTACACGATTACATTCGGGAACGTCTTAATTTATCTCGGCAACGCTTTTAAATTCTCTTCTGCATGTTTTCTAAACTACAACAAATTTATTTCATTTGTTCGTCGTCGTCAGTTTGATTGAAACACATTTGGCAATTTAATTTGCGGCGTGTTAAAATTCGCACGTATAAAGGAAGACTGACGAGCGAGATTATATTTAGGAGTTTATTTATTTACTAAACGCTGGAAGATGAATCGTTCGCCGTGATATTTTCACCCAATTGATTGCATCGTTTAAATTTAAATTAATGATCGTACCGAAGTACGCGTAAGTGCGAAGTACACCCTGCTGTTGTGCATAAATAAGAGTTGGAAATTAAAAAAAAATTCGCTCGAAACGACCGTGTTTTTTTTTTCACATTCGCTCCTCGCAGCAGCGTTCGTGTGCTTAAATCTGCTTGGTGTCTTTATTTTCTCTCGCATGACACAGCGACGGTTTTATTTTATTTTTTTGGTGCTCGTTGGCACTCGGTGAAATTGATTTTCAAGGACCTGCATTAATGAAGGCCAAATGTCAACGATTTTGTAACGGTGTGCCGCCGCCGATATATTGACGAATTGGTTTATCAATACGGATTATACGAGTGTGCCATTGTTCGAATGAAAGAAAACTATCGTGTCTGTTTTTATAACGGCCCGATCGGGTTCATTTGAGCGAATTTATACCGCTGGCGAATATTTTTATTAATGGAAGCACGGCGATTATTCTTATTGAACTATGCGAGCTCGAGTCGAGAACTGTCAAGTGAACGATTAACTTGTTCTGGTGTTGTCGTGTCTTTCGAGAGCGATTACCGTTTTATTATTTTTTTTACGGGTGTCTTTGAAATCGACGCGCGATGGATTGTTTTCGTAGTAAATTAAATTTTTAATGACTTGGAATTTCTTTCTCGAGGCGGTTGTTACCGAATCAAAAATTCTGTTTGATGTTTCGATTACACGTGTCTCGAAAATTGGTTTCGCTCGAAGTTTTCTTCTTCTTCTTGTTCTTCTTTTTGGTAGAATGCAACTCGAGCTTGCACAATGAATTTTCACCGAAGTCTCATTTTTATTGGTTCATAATAAATGCTCTGTGGTATGTCTTTATTGCTTGGAAAATTGTGCGGCATTTTCGCCATAAACTAGACGAAAGTAATTTCTTATCGTCGTTGTTTTTCTACGGAAAATTTCTCGTTTATAGAAATTTTTTTCCCTTTTCGTAATATTTTTTACGATCTTGCTCGAATGTAGACGTGTATCGGTCGAAACGTAGATTCATCATCGACCCTATTTTAAAAGCACCACACACAATGTGAAACGTCAGAAGGGCCAATTGTCGTAAAATACATCTCGGCTGGTTGCTCCGAACTGATAAAACTTTGTATTCTTTGACAGGCAATAAGTTAAGCAATTACTGCGACCATCTTATCGATAATATTTTTATAATTTGGTCGATCGGGCTCGTTTCGTTGACCATTCGTAATAAAAGTGATGGTGAAAAAAAAAAAGGCGAAGCGGGAGACCTGCTGCGTACACCTGCTCGCACCGCACGATTGACGAGTCGCCCATCAACCGCTGGAGATTTTTTCTGTTCGACGTGGCCGAGGGGAGGAGAAGTTCTAAAAACACATTGAGATGACGTACCGGAAACTCGACACGACTAAATAGTACCTCTCGAAATAGGCGTTGATTGAGAAAAAGAGTTGCAAGATTTGGGATGAAAAAACTTCCCCGTATCTGGTGCCCACTGACATGTGTTCAATTTTGGGAGACAATTAAGTAGTGGCGATGCGACGCGACGTTCCAGTTGGAGAATGAGCCCAGTGAGGGGGAGAAGGGCACATATTTTTCTGTCATTTAGTTGAGAAGATCATACCAGTGCTCGCTGAGAAAAACCACAAGCGTAATAAATAACGTTATATCGTTTACGAAATAATCTGTAGCCATTTACGCGCTTCCCGTTTACTCGTATGTGTCTCGTGTACAGTCGCACACTTTAATAAATGAAACTGACATCAGTCGACCATACGGTTCGAATTCAAACCTATTTATACCGGAATTTGTTTTGCAGTGTATTTTGAAAACTGCGCGTATACGTACGTGAGGTCGAGTAGCTTTTGATAATTTATACGGTAGATCGTCGAGCACGTACGACAATAATTCTTCGCCAGTCTTCATACGCTACGTTAGCCCATATGTACTTTGCGGTCTACTCACCGTACCGTACATATACCCACATTTCGTAAAAATAGAACCATCGCTGGGCCGCAGAGCCGCGAAATTCGCCGCCAATACGGTTAATTTTTGTAAAATCAACGCGCCTCGCCGCCGATCAAGCGCGTCAACTCGCCGCGGAATAGAAAGGCAGAGGAGGGTACCAGGACCAGCTAAAGCCGCTATAAATGGAAAGCACGGCGTTTGCAGTTGGACCGCACGAGCATTGGCTTCGGGCGTAATATCATTAACTCACATTAACACGTATTCTAAAAACCGAAACCGTCGACCAATTTTTATACATTACACTAATCATTCTTCAACATCTTTTAACAGCTAATCCTCCGGGAGAGAACGTTTTTCTCTAATAGACAGCTGACTACTATGTAGTATGTACTATGTACCAAATAATAAAGAACTCCCTGTTTTCATTACAAAAGTTCGTTCGTTCCATCTTTGTTGCTCACTTTTCGACTTACGCTATTTTTTTTTTTTTTTTTACCCTCTTTCGGTCGTCGAGCCATGCAATGTATTGCCTCGCCTATACCATCCAACATTTCGCATGCATAATTTAGGGTCCGAAACGATTAATTGCCCATATGTCTTGGAAACTCGTGTACACGACGACGCGCCTTATCGTAAAATACATCAAAAATTAAACAACCGAAATGCTTCGTAATTTAAAATAACGATGGTTGGCAATGATGGCGCTTTCTAGTTTTTAAAATGTTTTTAAGTGTACAAATTGCGAGCGGGGTTTAAAATATACGACTACAAACGCAGCAACGTTTCCGAGTAAAGTGCGTTATGTCTTTGTACCGCGACGAGAAGCCTTTTCCCCCTTCTCTCCCTGCACTGTAATAGAGCTCGTGTACTTCGATTTTTATATAATGGCTTTTGTTTTTCGAAAATTATAGCGTTAATGTTTCGTTAAGAAAATACTCAACTACGACTGACTACGAGAGTATTTATTTCGCTTTTACCTTGTGCTGAAGACGTGAAGAAAAGACGAGGGGCTTTTCGAATAAGTACCTGAAGTCTATGTAGGTACGTGGTTTTGGTTTATGAAGCAAAAGCGTCGCTGAAGAGTGGCTACGGGGCCTAGCCCACCCTCCAAAAAAATTCTTACCACTTTTGGCCGTTCTGAAAATTTTCGTTTTCCAACATTTTTTTACTGCTTAAAACTGAATTTTTTTCAGATTTCTCAGATGTTAATTTAAATATGCGTACTATTTCATGTTTTTTCGAATTTGAAATTTTTTTAATTTGTATTTTTTTTTCTTCAAATTTTTGATTTTTTTGTTTTTTTTTTATTTATTAATTTTTGAAACTTATTCAAGTTTTTAATCAAATAATTTTTCAAATTTTCAAATTTTTTACTTCGGTATTTTGTATTTTGTAATTTTAAAATTTTTCACTAGAAAAATTCAATACTATTTTTGTGTTTTTTTTTATTCAAAAAAATTCCACAGATATAAAATTTTTCAAGTTTCTCAATTTTTTTCAATTTTTCAATTTTTCAACTGTTTGCAAATTTTTTATTTTTTAAAATATTCCTCGAATCTGTTGGAAATCCTGTACCTATCCAAAAAATTGTGGTTGTTTTTAGAAGGCAGGAAGAGGAATCCAACTGTATGTAAGGTATTATTCTTTCATCATCATATTTCGAAGCTCATAATGGAGGGGGGAGGGGTGAAATATAGTCTATACCTTTTTTAAGAGGGAAATCGTTGAGAAAAGAAGTAAACGAAATGAACAACTGAAGTCAAAATTTCATTTTTTAAAATTCAAAGAGCAAGTTAGTGCAGAGGAAGAGAGAGGCGAAAAAAACAAGAAAATTTATGAAACCATAAAAATAATTAAAATGTCGTTTCATTATCCGTCCGTATTTTTTCGCTTCTGTTACGAGTTTAGAAGTAGCCATAGAGGAGAAAGGCGGGTGCTAAAAAATCGAAATTTATGAGACCATAAAATCATTATAAAAGTCATTTGATAATCCATACCAAATTATCACGCGGCGGAATTCGCAGCTTGAAAATTCGTCATCCTATCAGCTGAATAATTTATTCTCATACTATTTCATCGCTCTCTTAATGAAAGTACCGGTAGGGCGAGTCTTTTAGTCTTTCAGCTTTTTCTCGAAAGTAGAAGGGTTGGTGAAAAATACTCTTCGAATGATGTGAAAAACACGTGATGGAATCTTTTAATCTTCTATAACGTGGTTGTGCAGGATCGTCCTCCCCTCCTCGTGATTTTTTTTTTCACGTGAGAGTGAGACAGAAAATTTCACAATTCTGTAATTTCGACTGAATTGAGAAATTTTTTCGTCATGAAATGAGTTCCTTCAATCTCGAAAAAAAATGAAATTTTTCGGAATTTTCCCTTCGCGAGATTCTGAAAAATAATTGTTTTGAGAATTTTTTTAAAAGTTGTGTTCTTCTGTTTCCATTTTTGGCAGAGGTGCCGAGATCCCCCAAAGCTTTTGAGGAATTCCCCCCCCCCCAATTTTGTCAGGCACCCGCTCATAATTTCTTCAGCCCCTCCCCCAAATTTTTCCAGCAACCTTTACGTTTGTTTCACACCCCTCTTTATTTTTTTTGCAGCTCTCAATAACAATAAAAAAGTTTGTTTTTACCCTCTCCCTTGA
>FIZT01015023.1:0-14986 GCA_900065295.1 Paracoccus marginatus | reverse complement strand
ATGTAAATACACAAGCAGAGATCAAACATGGCGGCCACGTATCATACCCCCCTTCTTTAGTACCCTATTCTTGATGATAAGGTTGTTCTTGCCCAATTTTTTCTGTGAATTTACAATGTTGTCGTGGTCGTTCCTCTTTACTTTCGGCACAATGTCGTGTAAGCTATTTTCGGCTTGCGAACGAATCAAACGAACGAAATGATTCCGTTTTCACCTCCACAGCTCCACTGGACTAGCTCCACGTCAACACCAAACATCGATGTCATCGATGACCTTTCCGGAAATTTTTCATTGATTGTTCTTGTTCCCCATGTTCCCCGCGGTCTTCGCTTTCCAGTTTCCAGCGCAGTGCAGTGTGGTAGACGGAGATCGTAGAGGTTCTTTTGTATTTGTAGACTTTAAGTTTATTCATTTTCTTGCGTTTCACGTTGTCGTTGTTCTTGTTTTGCGACAATTTAACACTCAATTTTCTATATTGGATTTCATTAATTCGTCGTTGGTTATTTTTCACGGGTAAGATTTTCGGTCTCACTACTGTCGCAGTCAATTTCTTTAGTATTTATTAATTTTATAACTACACTACATGATGAGATGCATACCGCCCCAGTCTGATGTCTTATGACGATTGGTTTTTACTCTGAGTTTAATTTTTAAGTATTCTATCAGATAATTTTCTGTATTTCTGTAAGTTGAATTCGCATGATGAGTGTTGTACCGCCCCAGTCTGATTATTGTGACGATTGGTTTTTTCGAATCTGACATAGAAATACGTTAACATTTCGCACGCCGGTCTCGTGTAACGTACTAATTTTTCCAACATTATATTAACGCCAAATTTTGATATGATGATTTACCAGTCTCGTTCGTATGAATGAAAGTGATTAATTCTTCTCTACAATTTCACTGATCCTATTACCATTACTAGCAATAAACTATTTAGTTAGTGTAATATCACTGATGATGAGTCAAATTTATACGCTATTATGAGTATAATCAATGAAATGTAACTTGCCCTCTCTGAGGAATGATATTAATATTAGACAAGTGTCCGTTTCGATGCGCTAACACGATACATGATGAATCCAATTTTCCGTCCCAGTCAAACTGAATGTACAGTGACGAGAATGGATTATTCTGACGATTTTTTCGACCACGTTATTACCTTATTTTACAAATCATGCCGTTATTTAACGATAAGTGCTTTTGTTTCAGTTGTACCTCAAAATGAGTCGTAAAGAAGCTCTATCTCACTTCATTCAACAAATTCATGGAAGGCCGGTTGTTGTGAAATTGAATAACGGCACTGATTACAGAGGTGCGTAGATGTAATACTGTGTATGCTTCTCAATTATTAGGTTTGTTCGGGTCACGCTCCACAACCTCCACGCCAAACCTCATCGAGCTCGTGAGCTCGATGAGGTTCGGCGTGGAAGTTTCAAAGTAGTGGTAGTTTTAGTTCCACAAATCAATTTGTGGAACTTGTGGAGCGTGGCCCGAACAGGGCTAAAAATTCATCATCTCTTCGATGGAAGTGTTCTGATGATTTTTCTTTTCGCACAGGTGTTTTAGCTTGTTTGGATGGTTACATGAATATCGCTTTAGAACAAACTGAAGAATACGTGAATGGTCAATTAAAGAATAAATATGGAGACGCTTTCATTAGAGGAAATAATGTCTTGTACATTAGTACTCAGAAAAGAAGAATTTAAATTCATTGGTTAGTATCAAAATTCCTCTGTAGTGTTCGTTTTATCAAGCTATGATGATCCAATTTTGACAAGCATATGACTGATGTTATTGATGTTGCATTATCCCTGAAGCTTGATCATTAGTCCTATTATAATTCCCGATAAACTCAGCGATGATGATCTTATTTTGACAAGCATATGACTGAAATTATTGATGTTACAGTTGAACTGAAGCTCTGTCCTTATTCTTATTAACTTGACTAGCCTAGTATTGTGTGATATCTAGGCTATAACGTTATGATAAAATACTCAAGTGTTGCAGTAATTTAAAAATTTATTTTCGTTTTTAGATTCGTGATCCTGGATTTATTTGAAGCATCAGTTCGTGTTGAGCACGTTCAATTTGATGACGTTTAACGAGTATACGCGACGGGTCGCAGTGAATGGTTTTGGTGTTTTTCGGAATGCGATGTGGCGTTGTAATGAATTTCGTGGTTGTGGTCAACTTTACTGTCGACATTTGAATGCAAAATGTGTGCAATTGCGTTAGAAAGATTTGTGGTTGTATTTTACGAATAATAAAGTTTTTGCTCATATTGAATTTTCTATTTGTAACTAAAATATTCAGTTTTCGTTTATCTTAAAATGTCGGATTTTTACGCAAATTATAGCAAATAGTAATTCAATACTTCGCTGCTGACAGAACTTCCTCATTCTTCGTAATCAGCGTAAGTGTAGTGTACACGACGTATTAGTCGCTCATGAGAGATTAAATCATGTTACCCACTGAATTTAATGACGGCCATTTTGTGTTATCCATAGAACATAAGAACCTACAGTGATACTCGAATTGAAATAATAACAAACTTGAAAGTCGAAGTAGTAGTTCCACATTACAGTCACACGAAGTTATTTAGCAATAAAAAACAAAACGGTTTGCGCGTCTTCGCAGTCGAGGCTCGGAAATTTAATGTGTTTTTTCTCTTTTAAATCATACTGTACAAAAATTATAATAATAGGAGTTACGATAGAGTTGCAAGCAAAATTAATTAGAATTTTCTGTGGAATCGATTTCCGCCTCCGTAGCTGCGGTTTTGATTACCGTACCAACGGTTACCTCCTCCATATTTGTTGTAGCCACCACCTGGAAAAGTTGAAATATTAATACCTAACAATGTTTCATTCACAAGTCACACAACTTTAAAAAACATAAAAAACGCCAGGAATTTACCATAAGAGGCCATTTCAGCTAATTGAGGACTGACTTGTTGATTAGCTTCTCTTAATACATTCACGAGATCTTGGGCTAGTCGACTATTCTTTCTGGTGAAGAATGCATAAGATGTACCAACTCGCGATGATCTGCCAGTTCTTCCTATTCTGTGAATGTAATCTTCGGACGAATTCGGGAAATCGAAATTGATGACGTATTTCACATCATCGACATCTGAATCGAAAAAACAAAGCATTACATAATGACACATAACAAGATCACATCACGTGTCAATTTTCCGCAATTCAATCATATTCACGAACAAGCTCAATTTTCCGTTATTTGAATGTAACAATATAATGAAGAACTACACTCAATTTCCAAAATTATTACGCTAGTACTATAAAGTAATAAATTCAAACCTACGGCAACGACGACAGATGATCCAGTGTCCTGTTCTACGTTTAATATAAAATGAGCCATTCAAAATCCACTTGTTTAGGTACACGTTTCCGCTATATTTACATTGGAAACACTGCAGCATCGGTCCTTTGAGGTTCATTCGAATGGCTCCTTATTTTACGATGACGATAAAACGCGTACATTCAAGTTACGCGTTCGTTCGTTCGTATGATTTTAACTGGACCGGAGAAGGAGTTAGAGAAGGGAATAGAACCAAAGGGATAGAGGATAGAAAATTTTTCAACGAGGATAAATTTCCGGTCCGTATAGAACAGGCTTCCGACATCACTGGATTCATCAGCCAAGCACACTTGGAATCTCTTCATTACGTATCAGAGGCACCTTCTTTATAATTATATGCCAATAATATAAATATTATTTTTTATAGAGTGCCTCTGAAATACAAAATTAAAATAAAAAGATCGTTATCTTCTCTCGCACAAGTTTGAGAACAATACCAATAAATATTCGAGCTAAAAATAATTCGAGGTATGCTAATTCATCGCGTGGAACGATAATACATCACAAGTATTCCGTCATTTACCACATTCAGTAACCAGCGTATGATTCTCTCGAACTTTACACACAATTCGACAAATTAGGAGTAACCTTACCTAATCCTCGCGCAGCTACATCAGTAGCTACCAAAACAGCGCCTCTGCCATTACGAAAAGCTATGAAAAAAATTACATAAATTAAATTTAATGCAATCACTACGCTTGCGTTTCAAACAGGACGAAAATGTCTACCATTCAAACTGTAATCACGATCGGCTTGTGATTTATCTCCGTGAATACCAACAACTGGAACACTGCAAGTTGTAAAAAAAAAATAAATGAACGGAATCCTATAAAATTTAAAACGCGAAGTATTCGATAAGACCAACTTACCCCGCTTGTCTAATCATCCTAGTTAAAGCATCTACTTTCTTTTTGGTTTCTGCGAATACGATAGTTTTGTTTTCTTCTTGATTACCAATTTCTTGCAATAATCCCATCAGTCTGTAAAATTTTAAAATTAAATTCAACGTTCAAATTATATAGGTACTAGGTAGGTACGTAACACAACTACTCACTTGTTTTCTTTTTCATCTTCGGTGCATACTTCGACGTGTTGTTTAATATTATGATTTGCGGATAATGTCAAAGAACCAACATTCAATTGGAAATATTTTTTATGCAGAAAATCTTCGGCCAAAGTACGCACTTCCTTAGGCCATGTAGCTGACCACATTAATACTTGACGATCAGGCTAAAATATAGTTGGAATAATTCGTTCAAAAAAATGAATAAATAAAAAGAAATACACGACTCAATTTTTCCTTACTCGAATTTGTTCAATAATTTTTCTTATCTGAGGTTCGAAACCCATATCCAACATACGATCAGCTTCATCTAATACCAAATAAGTTGTTCTTCGTAAATTAGTAGCGTTAGTTTGAAGGAAATCCAACAAACGTCCAGGAGTAGCAATTACAATCTCTTTGCCATTCATTAAATCGCGGGCCTATAGTGACATATATTTTGTTAAATACGAAATAATTCAAAATTTCACATTACAGCAAGAAAGATTATCGTTCAAGTCAGTTCTTCTTAGAGGACAGTTAGCACTTCAACGCAACGCTCAGGCCTATAGATTTTCATCATTTTGAACATGTTGTAAGAAATCAGGGGTGTGTGTAAACATACTTGAGGGCCTTTCGCTGCTCCCCCGAAGATACATGTCGATCGTACATGAGTTGTAGTACCAAACTGAGAAGCAACAACTTTGATTTGTTGAGCTAACTCTCGGGTGGGAGCCAACACCAATACAATTGGTCCATCTCCTCGCTGGAGACGGGGTTGATTATTGATATGGACGATAGCTGGTAGCATATACTGCGAACAAATACAACGCGATAAAAAATGGCACAAGCTACGGAATAATATTGAACAAAAAATGCAACTCAAACCTACAGCTAATGTCTTTCCAGATCCAGTTTGGGCCACTCCCACCATGTTATGACCGCTCATAGCAATGGGCCATCCTTGGGCTTGGATAACGGTTGGCGTTTCAAAACCTTCACGTCTATTGAAATAATCACGCAACGGATCAGCAAAACATTAACAAGACACATGCTACTTGAAATGAGAAGAAATTACTTTAAGATATCATTTACGTAATCCGGAGAGTTTGCTTCGGAAAAATGTTGAATGGGTTTCGGAACTGGAAACCCAGCTTGACACGAAACAGTAATATTGTTCTTCGCTCTGTACTCGCGTATTTCGTCGTCAGATCTAATAAATTAAAATGGTACAGTAAGAACAAAAAATTTTGCAACATGCGTGTTGTGCAATGATGTGAAAATGTACAGAATCCAGAGGATGGTTTTTGAATTAATTGTGCAATTCAACACCGAAGGCTACGATTCTGCGAATTAATATACCTCCTTTCATTTATACAAAATTATCTAATGAATCAAGTATACCAAGTTGGAGGTAGGTTTTACACATTTACGTAAGTACCACGTAACTAATAAGAGATTAATTACCTGTTTTCCACGTTATCATGAGGAATGTAAAAATCTTTTTTGAATGGTTTCAAAGTAACAGAATTCCAATCTGGTACTGCGAGGTTTTCGGCAGGCAAGTCGTACTTTGATTTCTTCGCGAAACCACCGTCACGACCACCTCCGAAACGGCTGTTACCACCGAACGAACGTTTTTGAATTCCACCAGATTTCTGCATACCGAATTTTCTGTCAGATGATCTGTCGTTATTAAAATATTTAACCATTTCACAACTGAAATACAGCAGAAGCAAGGTTTATAACTAAAAGAGAAAGTTGGTACGTAACAAAAGATCATAAACGAGAAAGTGGGTCACGCACAAACAAGTAGCAGAGGTAAATATGTGAAAACATAACATATTTTAGAAAACTTACGCGTTGAAAGCAATATTGAACTATGAAATGAATAATACACGTTGTTTTACAAAACTTGATTTTACTACGATAAATTAATTTTGAAAAAAGTACTAAATTTTAGATCAAAAACGCTCAGTTCGGGGTAAAAGGTTCTATACGAACACCTCAACTCAAACAAAATGGCCGAAACTATTCAATGTCACAGCAACTTCTCCTTGATTTTCATGTTATTCTCTGATTGGCTCATACTTTTCCCCTACTTTTCTCTAAACGCGCAAACGCACAGATAATTTCACAGCTATTTCACACGCGGTTTTCAACAAAGACCGATAATATCCATGCAACTTTTGATGGATTCGATTTTGAAATTTTGACGTTTTGAATCTTTTTCTGCTTTTTTGATTTTTTCGTGGAAAAATCAATTTGATAACAACCACACTGTGATAAGAAACTGAAAAGTTAGTAATGAAAATTGAAAGTTTGAAAGTTTTCGTACTTCGCCACTTCGGTTTTTCGAAGTAAAAATATTGATAGCGTAATCTTTTGAAGAGTTGTATTTATTTAATAGTATTATCAATCACAATCAGTACCTGGATATTCTATCAAGCAGCGCCAATTGTCAAGACCAACCAAGATGTTGTACTTAGAAGATTATTTAGAACGTAAGTTTCATTATTAAAACAGTCCATTCTCCGTATCAATATAATTGATTATAAATCATGCATCTAATTTAAAAACATCGCGATTGATTTTTTAGTGATTGAACATCTTCCTCAAGAAACTTGCGATCGACTCACCGAAATGAGAGAACTCGATTTACAAGTTCAAAGTAAACTTCACTCACCTTCCTCAGCTTTCCACCTCGGCACCAGTATTTTAATCTCGATATGTTTCAGATGCATTGGATAGCATTGATAAACGTACAGTTAGATTTTTCCAGAGTGCTTATCATATGCAGCCTAACGATATGGAAGGAGAACATATAAACATATTGAAAGAGTACAAAAGAATAATCGAAGACTCTGGTAAAAAATCAAATTCGCCTTTATCTGGAACATTCTCAAAGTAGAATATTTCAATTTTGAAAATGTTTGTAGAAGAAAAAGTTCAATTAGCTAATTCAATGACTGATTCGATGGCTAAGTATATGCGAAGATTGGATCAAGATTTGTTGAAGTTCAAGATGGAACTCGAAGCTGACAATTGTGGCATAACCGAGATAATTGAGAAGAGTAATTTCAATCGATTATTTCGAATCGTAGTACATTTAAATTGATGTAGTTAGTTACTAATTTCAATCATTGCAGGATTGGAAGAGCCTGAGGAAAGCATGCAACCTGTTGTAATATCATCAGTCGGTCAACGAGGTACTAGACGGCAGTCTTATCAGCCGTACAATGACTCAAACAATAAGCATTTGATTACATCTCAATGTAATGCGCATTTCGTCCCGATCCTTACTACATCTATGGTCATAAAACTAATCGTATAATTCCATATTGTAGTGGAGAATAGAAGACAAGACGTAATAAATTCGGTCGAGAACAAATTCTCGAGGCTATCATTACCAACAAATAATCCATCCCATTCGCAAGTCATGTTTAGCGTCGAACAAATGGGTGCTGGCGGCTCTGCCATAGCAGCCGCTGCATCACAAGCTATCGCTGCTACCCAACAAGTACGAGAACTCTTACCTAAATAATCAACAATCGTTTTGAAATTTTAATGACTTTTCAATTCATCTTAGATGCAGCAGGGCAGAAGAACGGCGAGTTTGAAAGCTTCGTACGAAGCTATCAATTCGGGTTCGGCTGGTTTCTCGAGGACTACCGATATCAGTTCGATAAATAGGGAACTCTCCGGTGCTGCTCAAACCGCTATCGCTGCTGCTCAGCAATCTAATAAACAACGAAATCGCCGGTGCGTATTACTCTATGCCCTTTTTAAATACTTGCGAACATACTGTATTGAGTTATCGCGTAACTTTGATTTTATAGAAGAGGTAGACAGCCATCTCAAATCGCTGTAGAAGCCATCGTAGAACCGGTGGCTGGCACATCTTCGGATATGACTGATGATTCCAGCGCCATGGATGCGGATCCTGATGAACAAAGATATTGTATATGTAACGAAGTCGCATTCGGAGATATGGTCGCTTGTGATAATAAAAACTGCCCTTACGAATGGTATCATTATCCTTGTGTCGGTATTACCGATACACCTAAAGGCAAATGGTACTGTCCGCAGTGTAGTGCAACGATGAAACGAAGAAATCGTAAATCTCTCTGAAGTAAGTTGAGTTTTACTTGATGTAAAAAAAAAAAACAACATTTCAAGTGAATCGTTTATTATTAAACGTGTATAGCTTTTCGTGAACATGACCCCTTATTATTCAAGATCTCATCGACGATAGCGAATTTTCTATCCAAGGCAAAAAATAAGAAACTCTTGTATAAACACCGGGTTTATTTTTTCTGGCGCAACCATCTCCCCAAGATACCACTCCGAGTAATACGAAACGACCTGAAATTAAATAAACATGATTTGCTTTTTTTTCAGAGTATGGAAGACTGTGGCGTACGAAATCATCAAGTTCAATTATACGCCGTAAATAATAGCCCGTTGATGGTCCACAACGCAGCATCTTGTATCGTGCAATGAAATTCAGCGTTGTTATACTTGGCCGTGGTCATAATGCCACTGATTTTGTACCTTCATTATGTCCGGTTCATACGTTATTTTGAAATTGAAATAAATTTTGTAAAATTTTTCATTTTGCAGTTGATGATTTTAGGTATTGAAAAATAGAGTAGTGAAAATGGAGAAAAATGTTCATTAAAAAAAGCATACCATTTATTTTACACGCTAGCGGACCTCCAGAATCGCCTCCACAGGCATCAACCCCTCCTTCCAGAGTTCCGGCGCAAATCATACTATCGAGGATGAACTGTATGGTGGCTGATCCGTAAACTTCGGACTGACGACACGTGGTCAGATCGAGTAAAGGGACAGAGGCAGCCTGTAGAATCTGAGAAATACTGGAAGATCCATCTGAAAATTCAACATTGCATTTGTAATCAACTCTTCACTCGTGAAAAAGTCGCAAAAGAAGACTTACGCATTCCAGTACCCCAACCAGAAACCGTGCACCAGTCACCGACATCTTTAGAATGTATATTGGTTTCCGGTAGACATATACTTTGTACGTGAGAGTTACACGAGATACCTCCGTTGACAGATGAATTACCGGAACGAATTTTCAATAAACCTATATCGTTACTATGAGGACCTTCTGTAAGGGAAAAAAATCAACATCACCAGGATTCGAGCAGAAACATAAAAATTACCGTACTCAAGATCAACATTACCTCTACGAAAATCCGGATGTACGACGGTTTGAGCAACGTAATAAATATTCTGGTATTTATCGTGTTTGCTTAGCGTATGCTTACCAACTATCACACGTAAATCTCCCTTGGAATATTCTTGCAAGCAGTGGGCAGCTGTCAAGATGACATTCTCAGCTATTATAGCACCTCCACAATGATGCTCCCAAGTAGACCCTTGCTGGGCTTGAATTTCAACCTTTTATAAAACCACCTTCATGAGTACACTATTCGTCTAATGAAAATTATTTACGAAAAATAAACGACGACTCACCTGCCACGGGTAGGCTCCATATGGAGCCGAACTACCGCCGACGATTTTCGAAGTAGCACGATCCGGACCTACTTTTTCGGGCTGGTGTTGAATAGTCCTGCTGCCACATTCGGAACACGACGACGAATCGGAGGACGTGCGGAATGTAAATTTCGGAAATCCACTACCACGTTTTCGGATCCCTGTAAAACGAACGAATTACAAATGGCGGTGAATTGAAAAGCGATTTGATTAATGACTGCAATACGTACCCGGGGGTATATCTACCGTAAATAAAATTAATTATAGAATACATACTTTAAATTAATCCCCACAGGTCGACTTACAATAGGTACATGAAATTAAAGGGAGGTATCGTGGAGGTACACCTGTAGTGAGCTAGGTGCTCGTACTGGTCAACGTGTAATATTCTCGTACCTCTTTTATATACTCACCTACCACTTTCCAATACCTGATATGCCTAATTTAAACGTAATTGTATATCTAACTGGCAAATATTACAAAGATCACGACTACAGAGTGGTCAAAAAAGAATTCCGTTTCAATTCAACGTTCGTCAACATGTCTTTTCATCCGGTGTGAATTTAATACCTACCTCGAATTCCTACACTTTCGATTCGAATTACTTGAAAAAAAATTTTATTATTCGCAGGATCATTTTAGTAATCCCTTGACTGGGTATTGATAAATTTTTCAACGCTTTAATGCTATTTAAATTATTTCCGTTGCTATAGTTTCACTTCACTCAGACCATATACCCCGGCTATCATCGTGTAGCGTACTTATTTCACTATTTTTAACCACAGGTACCGAACAAATGAAGCCAAACAATAAGACGATTCTTTTTCATCGAAACAGCCAAAAAATCCCAAACAGATTTATTGATTACCCTGTATCTACCGTACACGTCGATATACCTATATTATGTATAGGTGCGTTTGAAAGAACAACAGCACAAGGTGAAGATTATTTTGTACCGAAATTTGTATGCGTATTTCGTAATTACTGCCCGCCAAGTAGGCATACGTTTATGAATGGAAAATGATACGATATAATGACCGTAACACCGAGACGTCGACATTGTTATAGTTTCAGTATAAGACTCGAGTTGATCGATACGTACCTACGAGTACTCTATGTCGGTACCTACGATTTTTCTATATAGTTCAATGTTATTCGCAATAGTTTCGTGAACTGGTTTACTAGGTTTTACACTTGAACTAGAAAAATCTTATTCAATCATTTTCTTGAATATGAGGTAAAGCAATAGAAAGGAAATTTCAATTCGTAGAGAAATATGCCAATTTATTTGAAAAAAAGTCGAGACTTGAAAAAAAGGACTTTTTTGCTTTTTTCGAAAAATTGATTTGAAGTGTCGATTTAATGATTTTATAAGCTAACGTATAAGTTCTGAACATGAATATGAAAGTGAAAACCAGAAAGAAATGCAATGAAGTACTGCGAATGTCAAGGTCATCAGTTCATCACTACTTATAGGTACTTTACCTACCCAAGTCATCGCGGTTACGTGGAACTATGATCGTAAAATTTACTCGTAAACAAAAAGGAGATACTTTGTACTTATTGTAAGCTTCGTTCGATTAGATCTAATTTTCGCATAATTAAGTATATTCATGGTCTACGACGGAGTACCCAGCGATAGGTTTGAAAAAATAAATACACTACAGTCTTATCTTCAATTGCATCATTAGCATTAATAAAATACTAGCCAGAAATGATCGTCTTTTAATCAAAATAACATTAACTTGAGATTTTGATTATTTACATGTGATCTTTGTTTGAAAATGAGGAATTTTTTTTTTCAAAAACGAAGGTCCATCTTTACGCATACTTACATACATTTTTGTTGTCACTGATGTTCATGTAAATATCAAAAATCAAGGTTTAAAAAATACACTAATCAAATATTTTTTTAAAGTTCGGTGGTACCTACCTATACGTTGGAGTCAAAGTACAGTGTTCGAAACAACAAGGAAAACCGCAAGTACTCCTCCTACACATATCATACATTCGCAATTTGAAAGGTAAATAATGATAGGAACCTACATTAATAATCCCAAAAAATATTTTACGACCTTTGATCGTGAACAAAATCAACTCGTATAAGAATCACGCGTAAAATATAATGTACGATGCAAAGAAAAAAATTGAATATTACAATAAGCGAGACCTTGTCATTCTTTTGAACCTCCACGAGGATCTATCGGTTCAGATTGCTGGTGCTCGGTTGTGGACCGAGGGAATACAACTTCAGAAGGGTCACGAGACGATTCCGTGGGTGTGGGTGAGACCAATACTTCTGAAGGAGTCGACGATGATGATAATGGATACGTGAATGTCGGAGGAGATTGCGATGATGTATTCCGATTTGACGGGGTAGTTTTCGGAAAAGATTGTCTGCGTCTTTCTCTTATCTTATCTTTGATCTGCTTGAATTTATTCGAAACGTGCAACCGAACCTGTTCAGCTTTCTCTTTCACAAGCTCGACAAAGACTTTGTGGGCGATTGGGCCAATCAGCGGAGCGGCAGCCGTGTTGCCAGGATCGTCTAACGTGCTCCTTTGGCCAACGTCGATGGTCTCCCATTCTTTCTCAGGTTCCTTGTTTTCGCAACGAGCAGTCTGAAAGGAAAGATTTTATCAGAAAAAAAAAATGAAAAATTCTACCGATGGAATTTCGAATGAAATGAAAACGAGATTTGTTGTTCCCTTCTTCGAAATTTTACAGAAATACGTCGTATATTTTAATTAGATAGGTATTTTTTAAAAATCTGAGTCGTTACCGGCTGTTATCTCGAGCAGAAGTACCCAGCTATGTTTAATTTGTTTTGAGTTTGTTAAAATAAAATCAACACCGAAATGGTAGCATACGTAAGTAAGAGCTACTATTTTTTTGTAGGTAGGCAGGTAGGTAGGTACTTCATTTAAACAAAAAGACACCAGTTCCAAAAATATCTAAAAAAAATTCTCAAAAGAATTTAAAACGATAAAATAAACTTTACTTACCGACACAAAAGCCATAAAAACCATCAAAAGAAATTTCACCTTGAAAAGAGCCATTTCGAAAATAAACAAAGCTAGGTAGGTAACTAAGCAGAAGATTAACAATGTTATCAATTTGAGAACCAGAGAACAATCACCAATAACCTACTCGCAATCGCGAGTAACAAATTACAAACTGATCTGAAATCTCCCAATGCACATATTTTTGTAACATCTTTGGTAGTCTTCGAGTCAGAATTACGAGACTTTGATGACTGCTGAGAGCTATTTCTAAAATTAGGGAATTACCTATGACGGTGATGTAATTTGGATGAATGAATGTATGGGTGAATATACTTACGACAACGTTATGATTAAAATAAAAATGAATACACAATACTCTCGACTGCAACTTGGAAACCTGTTCCACGCGAATTTCAAGACTGAAAGAGATCGGGGATAAATAAAGTACCGTACCAACTACACAATTTTGAATTTTTTCGTACTTCTAAAAGGTGCTGAAAAGTGACCAAACTTTATGAATTTCGTTATTCGGAAACAAATTCAGCAAATTTTGGTAAGTACAGCATTTTACAATGGAAAGTTCAATTCATTCAACACTAGGTACCTACTTAGAAAACTTGGATTCAAAATACTTTGGCAGGTGCTTGATAACAATTTATTTATTTAATTAAAAAAGAAAAAAAATATGAAAAACATTTATATCAATAAAAAAAATTGCTAAAAATAAGACACAGAACGTCAATGACATATAGGTACCAATAATTATGAGAAAAAGGAACTCATTTTTTGCCTAACTTAGTATCAATCAGCTCATATTCACCATTCAATTCCTGTTGAGGATACGTAACTTCCGACTGATCAACTTCCGACGGTTGAGAGCCTTCTGAAAGTGGGTACTGACTTGAAGGAGTAGATGACGAAAACGAGTCTGGTTGTTTGTTTCCGATTTTATTTTTGATATCGTTGTATTTCTTCGAAATGGCATCACCTACCGATCGAACTATTTCCTTTCCTTTGTTGTAAACTTTTTTTGCCTTTTCTTTTACACATTCGCCAAACCCTTTTTTGTCGCCGGTTGGTGTAACTGTGCTGGTATCAACTGGGTTCGGATCGAATGAGCTTGGATCAACTGGTCCATTTCGTTCATTTACGTTTGGTTTACCTGCCTCAAGTCCTTCGTCCAGGCAACGAACAGACTGAAATGGAAAGTCTCATTAGGTAAAACATGGTAGGTATATTCTACTCGAAATAATACTGATAATAAGTATGAACCAAATGAGGCGTTTTTTTTTTTTTTTTTTGAAAAGTTCTACGGAACTGGGTGCCTCAAGTATTCGTATTATAATTTTTATGTATCCACTATATCCAGTGGTACGATTAAGATACTCTTCGTCCTCTCTCGACAAAAGATTTTTTTATATTTTTTTCTCTTCTAATTTAAAATATTTCTCTCAAGATTTGCCTCAAAATAATATGGTAACGAATATTCAACAGGCCTATCTTCTATCTCCAAAAAATTGTTCGCTTTAGGAATTCTTCTTAAAATAAAAACATCTAGTAAAACTAAATTTTTCAGAAATATTAAATTTTTTGAAATTGAAAAAAAATCAATTTACGAAATAAATTCCACTTACCGATACAAAAGCCACGGAAATCATCAACAAAATTATCAACTTGGCCACTGCCATTTTGCAACTTTGATTAAAAACAAATCCAACTAGAAGGACTAACACGTAATTACGAATCACCAACTTGATTGTGAACAGCGAATTAACAAATTAATCTCAGCACTCTCATCTAGTTGCATTTATACATTAAATGAATTTCTTCATCTCCATTTGTAGGAGATAAGAAACAAAAGTTATCGTCCTCAGGTCAGATGTACAGAAATATGTATTTTGACTTTGGGGAAATTTTGAAAAGTGGGAATTCCTATGACGCACACTGCGACGGTATGGAAAACTCGCGAGACAAAAGTCAAAAATCGACATCCTCAAACTGAAATGAAAATTATCAAAAAATATTCACCAAT
>FIZT01015019.1:0-22978 GCA_900065295.1 Paracoccus marginatus | reverse complement strand
GGAAAAAAGCGAAAAAGGGGGGGGGCCCTTACACAGGGGGGGGGGGGGGGTTAGGGGTCCAAAATTTTGTGAGAAATTTTTTCCAGTCAAGGTATACACCACTTAAAGCGTATAAGAGCCCAAAATCGCTTGGGACCGATTTGACCCCGTATCCGGCTATACCCTCTCAATAATTAAGCACGAAAAATTGCCATTTGAAAAAAAAAAATTCAAAAATTTTAAGAAAAAAAATCACGAAATAGCCTAAAACTAAACTAAAAATCACTCGATAAGATTCACCATTGGAAATCAAAAAAAAAAATCAAAAAATCAAACACTTCAATGAATGATAAATGAAGCAAAGAAGATCGAATAAAAACAAATAAAGACCGCTTCAAAAAAAAGTTCAAATACGAAATTGGAATTTTACATCATAGGTATACCTACTTATCCACTGACGTTCAAAATCAATTTTCAAATCTTTTTTGGCGAATAATTAAATTAGATTTTTTTCCATCTTGTAATCATCAAAATCGATCATCTCTAAGAACCTGATGGGTGGAGATCAATACGATTCAGTTCGAGATAAAATATTACAAAAGACATAAAGAACATTTAATTTGAGAAAGAAGATGAAATTCATCGTTAAAGTTTTCAAAGCAAAATTGTGTAGATATTTTCTTTACATATGCAATTAAAATTAATTTTCTCGCTCTCTCGATCAATACTTACAAAATTCTCGGTAAAAAATTCAATTCCAAATTTCCACAAATACCTATCCTGTTATCTGATGAAAATGTAGCGAAAATTCTAAACGCTTATCACATTCGTATATCTCATCATCAAAGCTATCTCCTTCGATACATAATAAATCTTTATTACTTTCAATTGAAGATGAGTTAAGTTTAAATTAGGTTACACCACGACTTTTACTTCACAGAGGGAAATAAATCCTGGCAAATTTTTCCCATTCGTTGTGGACGATTTAGTGTGAAAAAATTTGAAACACAACGGTGCGAAGAATTTTTTCAAAATACGTTTCTGACATTCGATGTTTTTGTTTTTTTTTCGAACACCTGTACCTTGGCAGTGCCTTCTCCTATTACATAAATGTAGAATTTTCATTATCACGTTGTTCAAATATTGGTTCAGGGAGCACGAGGATTTATTAGGTTTCGAATACTCGTACGCAATATGTAGGTACTGACGTGTACAAAATACGAATGCGAACAGAACATGCAATGAAATTTTCATTTTTTGCCCGTATTTAACGCCGATGATGCGCGTCAATGTGTCGAGCAAGACTACAAAGTTTGATAAAAATTTAGGAAACAAAATTCTCCAAGATCCAAGCCTTTGAAGTTTGAAAATAAAATGTTGAAATGGAACTACAAAAGGGATTTTGAATATCGCGAGAATGATTAACCTCGAATACGAACTGAAAATTTTACTACGTTTGGGGTCATTATGACAGCAATAGAGGAAAACTTTCTGAGTACCTACTACCTAGAGGAAAAAGAGGGGGTGACCGCGTAGGAGCATTTCATTTCAAATTCTGAAAATAATAACTTGTGCATACAAATGTATGTAGTTACATATATTGTCATATTATAAGTCATATTTCTGAGAAAAAGAAATGACCATGCAAATGAATAGTAAGGTAGGTAGGTACGTCATGCTCACAGCTCGCGATGTCTCTTGAATAGAAGTTTGCAAGCGATTATACACCTAGGTACAGATAATACGTACACCAGGGGTTTTACAAGTTTCTTATCGAAAAACTGCTGTCGGTAGGTAGAGGTATATGCACAATGATACATAATATGTATCAACAAATTCAACACTTACACTCGTGCATGGTCTGATGATTTTATGAGGTCAATTTTTCAAACAAATGATTCAATCGAGAAAAAATTCACATCATTGGTTTCGCCTTTAAATTTTAAACTGAGAAAAATTGACAAATAATTCAGAAAGTTCGTTTTTTCTCTCCGTGCAGCTTCAAAATTAATATAGACGTTAGGTTCTCCTAACCTACAAATAAAAATAGGAAAAAAAAATGCAGCGCCAATTTGAATGCAGTTGAAAATTCACTCGCTAGTACAAAGTACAATCTAAAACAATAATACTTGGCACATTGGGAAATGGATTTCATAATTTCACTTCTGTATTGAGAAACGAATCGCCGGAACGACAGAACTTCTTTTCACGACACCTACAATTACATATAAGAAAGTCGAAAGAATACCTGCATGGTCTTAGTCTATCGAAAATTCTGAAACTCTGATTGCAACGAGTGGTGTAAACCCACACACATTAGACGTCCATAAATACCAGCCAAAATATTTTAAATTTATAATTTCAGCCTTCAACAACAGAGACACGTGGAATAGGCGTTGGGTGAATTTGACAAAAATAAATAAAAATAAAAATTTCCAATGCGTGTAGAATGTACGAGATGTTTTGTTTCTGTCGAAGACAATAATTCTCTCAAGTACCTATCTACCTGCCTTCCTAATATCTACATAGGTATTCGAAAAAGTAAATCAATGCGCTGAAGTAGGTATTGTATCTATATTTGAATAGAGGACCGTTACTGATTTCGTTCGTACACGGCCATTACTTAAATACGCGACAAACATTTGAAAGATTAATACGTATAATTAGGCCTAGATGTTTTGAAAATTCAACTTGTCATAAGCGAGAACGTATTTAGTTTACAAGTAAAGCTTTAGAAAATTTTCATCGTGGCAAGAACGTATGTATACTAGTAAATACGAGTACCTACTTAATAGAGTGATGAACACATAAGGGTTACTTATGACATAAGACCAACAAACTGATCAAATTTTTACCAAGTAATCAAATAGGTAATTAATTACACGTACTTCGATAGGTATTGATTCTATAGGACAGAATAACGTCGTTAAATAAATTTTCGTGTTTCAAATAACTTACTACGTCTGCGGTCAATAGTTATTATATATTTAAGTGTTATTATGGCATACCTACGTATACTTATCCCTGGAAGTTTTCCTCAAATTGAAAACTATAACCTTATGAGCTGGTATGGCTTTCAAACAAACCCCATGACAACAAAATTAAAAGTTGAATAATGGATGCGACCTTCGAAAAATTGAAATTTTCATGTTTTAAAATTTTAACAAAGTAGTTACGAAATTTAAGGCACAAAATTTAGATAAGGTTTGATCCTCTCAAACACGTCGATGTTTCTACTCGTTCATCCATCCTGTTTATATGATGGTATTTTTGGTCACAGTAAGGGAAATTCAACGGATAAGCAGCCTTGTTATCTGGCACCCCCCCCCCCCCCCCCCCAATGATGTTCTGGTGAGAATCTGACAAACATTTTTTCTTTCGTAATGTTTGGTTTTTTTTCAAAAAAATGAAATATTAACGTGAAATCTACCAAGTGACAATACTTCCGTCTCTTTCGCTGCCATATTGCCATAATTATTCATCTTCGAAACGACATTTCATCTAGTGATGTTATTGGTTGAATTTCGATTTGAACGAGAAAAAAATTGCAAAAATTCGTAACACCCGGAGCATAGCAAGACAGCAAGAGAGAGAAAGAAGTAAAACAATTAGACACCTAAATTATACAATCAAATCAACTTAATACCTATATCAAGTGGTTCAGTGCATACGAGTATGAATGAATTAATAAGTTAATCACCTGCATTCTATGTATAATGTAATAAACCATCGAAAAGATGATTACCTACAATGACTAAGGTTTGGTACCACTAAAATTTAAACTGATTTGATGATCGTTCTAACTTCTAACGAATTCGAAAAAACCCGCTAGCTACATATAACAGAAATGTCGGGAAATGACATTGATACTGAAAATTTTTGCATAATGAATTGAGTACCTACTCATTTGCAGAAAAAAAACTGTCATAAAATAATTATAATTTCGAAGTGCGTCGGACTTGATGGCTGCAAAACACCACCGATAGATACTTTCGCTGTGAAAGTTGATAAAAAAAATTCAACAATCGTAAAAATTTCTTTGTACGTGGTTATTATCAAAATGAGTTAAAATAATTCTATTTCGTAAACATTGAAAATTATCATAAAAGCATCGGGTATAGTGACGATTTAATCAAAACGTTTTTCAACGATAAAATTTCGACCAATTTAACAAAACGAAGCCGACTCTTACTCAAGTGTAGGTATACGAAAATTGTCGAATTACTCGGTAATTTCGCGAATTTTCACAGCATGCGACGATAATGATTTGTATTACACATCCGGTAAAAATATTTTGCTAATTATACGCTACGGTCAAACTACGAAGATGTCTTTATCAACAAAATTAAACCAAACAATTCTTCTCACAAATTGGCGCATTTCAATACATTTTCTCACGACGTCGCCGTAAAATTCGTAACATATGTATACCACAAAAAAAGAAACTTACCGAGGAAAAAAATCAACCGGAGTCAAAAAGTAAAACAAAAAACTTCGACGATTTGTCATCCAAATTCAAGCAACGACGAATTTTGCAAAAAACATTCGTGAGATTAAAAAGTACGTCGCACCGCACACGCAAAAACTAAACACCTTCACAAATGGACTGATAAAACGCGAATGAAAACTGGAAAGAGTTACGCGTACGTTGCGTCGACTGCCGACTATTTCACCTGAATCTGCATGTCTGCGGTTCGCTACAGAATATATACTTCCCCTCTTCTCGGTTAAGGGTGGTTCGAAAAACACTCGTTCATTTATATTTTACTTGTTGAAATTACTTCATTTATGCTGCGAATTGCTTGAAAATGCTTATCGCAAGGATGGTCAGATTACGAATACGAGTATATACAACTTATATTGACGTTGAATAGAGTAGGGATGACTCTCGAGTTGAGTTCAATTTTCAATTACCAAGTTGAAGTTACCCACGTGATAAAGATAATTAATTATTATATGCAAGCAATAAGCGTACCAGATAAGATCATAAAGGGAGGAGAAAAATCGCTATTAAGGTGAACGACAAACTAATTGTATTCGGGTTCGTGCACTTCAAATTTCCATAGGAAATTTTCAAAGCGCATATTTAAATGTAGAATGTCAAATTTATTAGCGAGCTTTTTGTTATTGAAATATTATATCCACGCGGCGTGGAGAAAACCAAGAAAACACACTTGACGAATATGTAATGATTTTCTATTATAAGTACAACTAATTACATGGAAATTTACCGATGATAAACAATTCTCTCGTGAAAATCTTACACTGAATTATTAATGAAATTCTTCAATAGGAATTTAAGAAAAGACTAAGGAAATCGTATCTACAGGTATCCTCTTGATTTATGTTTATGAGCTATATTAATAGATACCTACTTCAAAAGTTTGTCAAAAACTACAGAAGCTCGTTCTTTCAGAAAATTGATTTTTAATCAATAATGATCTGAATCTGTGATGGTCTCCACAGAAGAATGAGTCGTTTTTGTGATTTTAGTTGATCAGAATCGTATCAAATACCAACTTTTAAAATTTCCCTACACTTTTCCAACATCGCTTCCTCGCACTAATCACGATTTCCTTGCTCAGTGAGATAAATAAAATGAAATACCTAAGTAATAATCGAAAATTAAATTAAAATTCAAAGATGATACAGAGAATCGCGGGGGAATTCGATGAAACGATAATCTTGGATTTTGAAGAGAGATGAATTGTCTTGGTATCTCATTATTCGGAGATGAAAAATTCCATCAAAAAGTAATTCACTGATATAAAAAAATCATTTCTTTAATAAATAAAATTAAAATTAGTTCTGGTGTAATAACTTTCTTCCCAAGTTACATAAGCTGTAAAAAATTATAATTTTTCAAATAACGATTGAAGCCAATACTTCAAAGTCTTTACTAAACCCTATGAAAGATTTGAAGAAAAAATGTCGAGTAATAATGAATTATTTATTCAATGTAAAGTAATTACAATGATCATTATCAACAATACAATTCAACTAATAATAACACTATTTTATAAAATTTAAAATATTTGTAAAATTGCCAAATTACGAATGATTTCTTTGAATTAAGATAATAACTTTGAAACAGCTTGGAAATAATTTTCATTTTTATACATTACATCGAATCAACAGTAACAGTTTGCCCTAACACAGTAATCGTTTATTAAGATATTACCTCTCAATAAGTATGTGCTCCACGCTAACAGCATGAAAATGATACATTCAGTACGTAAGTTTAACTTATCAATCGAATTCATTTTAACAATTATATTCGTCGATAGTAAAATTTAACACGAAAAAAAAACAATAACTTTTACTTTATATAACGAATAAAATTAAACAGTTATTACGATACGAAGCAACTACGATGAAGAAATCTTTCAAATATGATCATGGAATGGTTGAAAAAAATATATAATACACGTTGGTAACCTGAAATAAAACTTGTTGAAAACTCGTATCTCATTAACCTTACTCGAAGAAAAAAGCACAACGTACTAAGTAAATTATTTAGCTTGCGCATGTCTCGAGGAATCTCTTGGGTAGAATTCAGCCAAAGTAGCAGCCGGTATTCTTTTCAACATTTCTTTAGGGAAAATACGTAACAACTGCCAACCAATATCCAACGATTCGAATACGCTACGATTTTCATAATTACCTGTGTGACAAAACACACAACATGTAACGTATAATCTAATTGGCGTTAGAAACTAAAGAGTAAATTTTCGCGTACCTTGCGAAATGAAATTCTTTTCGAATTTGGTTAAAAATTCCAAATAAAGTAAATCATCGGGGGTTAAAGCTTCTTCTCCTACTACAGCTTTCATGGCTTGTACGTCTTTACCAATGGCGTAACATGCGTACTGAAAATCAAATTCATAAAATCAGATCATATGATTTCGGGTTATTTTTTTAAACTATGAAAATATGGACGTCAGCACTCACCAGTTGGTTTGATACATCAGAATGATCTTTTCTGGTCATACCTTCTCCAATGGCAGATTTCATCAATCTACTCAAGGACGGTAAGACGTTAATGGGTGGATAGATTTGCCTATTGTGTAATTGTCGATCTACGTAAATTTGTCCTTCGGTAATATAACCAGTTAAATCGGGGATAGGATGGGTAATATCTGAAGAAAAAAGAAATCATTTTAAGGTAAAAAAATATACAGCACCTATACGTTAACTACATGCTACACAACCGATACACACCATCGTTAGGCATAGTAAGAATAGGGATCTGAGTAATAGATCCGTTACGTCCTTCAACTCTTCCGGCTCGTTCATAGATGGTAGCTAAATCGGTGTACATGTAACCTGGGAAACCACGACGACCAGGTACTTCTTCACGAGCAGCAGAAACTTCTCGCAAAGCTTCAGCGTACGAACTCATATCGGTTAGAATGACCAACACGTGTTTTTCACATTGATAAGCTAAAAATTCGGCAGCAGTCAATGCCAGACGAGGAGTAATAATTCTTTCGATAGTTGGATCATTGGCCAAGTTCAAAAACAAGCACACATTTTCCATCGAACCGTTTTCCTAAACAAATGGAACACAGTTAACGTGCTGATATTTTTCAAATAAAAAATAGCGAGAAATAATTACTTCGAAATCTTGTTTGAAAAATCTAGCCGTTTCCATGTTCACACCCATAGCGGCAAATACAATAGCGAAATTGTCTTCCGAATCATCTAGTACGGCTTTTCCGGGTAATTTAACAAGACCAGCTTGTCTACAAATTTGTGCGGCAATCTGTAGAAGGAGTAGATTATATCAACTCATCCCTTAAAATTCAAGGTCAATAAAATTGTTTTACAAATTTACTTCATTATGAGGTAAACCAGCTGCCGAAAAAATGGGAATTTTCTGTCCACGAGCAATAGAATTCATTATATCGATAGCGGATATACCAGTCTGAATCATTTCTTGAGGGTATGTACGGGAGTAAGGATTGATCGGTTGTCCTGTTAAAAAAAAAAAAAAAAAAAAAGCATTCCAGAATAATTATCACCTTCACCTTCAAGTTGAAAGAAAAATGACCCAACCCACCATCGATATCCAAGTAATCTTCGGCTAAAATTGGAGGTCCTTTGTCGATTGGCTTACCGCTACCGTTGAATACTCTTCCCAACATATCTTCAGATACCGGAGTTCTTAAAATATCTCCAGTGAATTCACAAACTGTGTGTTTAGCATCAATACCAGTTGTACCTTCGAACACCTATTCGAAAACACCCTGGTTACACCCGACGTCATTTTCTCGAAAAAATACGATACTTTGGAAAGTCAAAACTTGCCTGGACAACAGCTTTAGAGCCGCTAACTTCCAACACTTGACCAGAACGAACTGTTCCATCGTGTAGTTTGATCTGGACAATTTCAGCGTACTTGGGGAACTTCACGTCATCCAAGATGACCAGCGGACCATTTACGCCAGAGACGGTTTTATACGCTGAAAGCAACAAAATGAAAATGATTTAAGATTTTGAACAAGCTACTAGCCATAAGAAGCCCCAAAGGCTACAAGACTACAGACATGCTTCGAAAAGATTCATTATAGAGGTAACGCCCATGAATATGCTATCATTCAGGACATCGAATTATCTAAAAATTAATTCACAAATACTCACTCAATCGGGGTTGTGAAATGAAATCCCTATTCACGACCAAAGCATGCTCCATAAAAGCTTGCTTGGTACCCATACCTCCATCGTACGGCATTTTTTCAGAAGAAATTAAATTATTGTAGAATGATAAAACACATAGAAAATGGATTAGAAAAACACAACAACGCCCATTCCCTTTCAAAAAACTGCTATCAATTTCGTGTTCGTGAAAAAAATACAACCAGGAAAATCGGTCGATGGATACAAAATTCGCCTTCGTGATGAAAAGATGCTTTGATAAAATCAAAGTTGAAATTTAGAATGATAAGCGTGTTTACAAAACCAATAAAATTTTCGGCTTTTTTTGCAAAAAAAATCATTTTCTTGAAAAACCAAAAACTTTCATTAAACTTTCGTACGGTGCTTCAATTCCGCGGTATTATTTTAAAGTGGTTAATTCTATTTGATTTTGCGAACTTTTACAGGACTTGGGTCAGTATTTCCTTCTATTGACACCTTTTTGTATAAATCTGGTATCACTACTTGCTTGAATTCTATCATTTCATTTAATTAATGTTTCTTTCGCAGAAATAATCCGAAGCAATGAAAGAAATACAAGATGTGGAAGACTCCGTCGATAAAACGGTCGTTAAAAACAGAGAAATGTTGTACAGGTTGATAGTAAGGTAAATAAACTATACCGAGGTACCTAAGAAAACTTTTATCTTCTTAAATCGAACTATCTCATTCATTTTCTCTTTCATATTTGATAGTCAGTTGTACTACGATGGGCATACAGGGCTGGCAACAAGTTTGTCGACTCTAATACAAGCAGATCCTCCATGCCCTCCCTCAGACAGATTATATCACTTGGCAATGATTGGATTAAAACATGAACCAGATAGGCAAAAAAGAAACGAACAAAATCCAGTCCTCGGATTAAACCCAATACAAGAAATTTTAATTGGCCCTGGTCTAGGTTAGTGCTCTACTCCAATTTTTAAACATCAGCCTCAGCTTATATTCCACAGTTCTAAATTTAATAATAATATGGTGTGTTTTTTTTTCAGATTTGGAGTTCGAAACTGACGTAATATCTACTGCTCCAGAACCAGCGTTGTATGAAACTGCATATGTTACGTCTCATAAAGGTCCTTGCCGTGCTGGAGCCTTTAGTGTTGATGGACAACTGATTGCTACCGGAAGTGTGGATGCTTCAATTAAAGTAAAAACAATTCAGTTTCGATGCTGTTTTAGTGTGTAAACGTATTCCTAAAATTTATCTACAGATTTTAGATGTTGATCGCATGTTAGCTAAGTCTTCGGCAGAAATCGATAACACTACGGATACTCAAAGTCATCCGGTAATTCGGACGTTGTATGATCACGCTGAAGAAGTAACATGTTTAGAGTTTCATCCTTCTTCTACAATTTTATTATCTGGATCGAAAGACTGTCATATTAAAATGTTTGATTATGGTAAAGCGTCCGTCAAAAAAGCTCACAAAGTGATCAGCGTAAGTAATTTTTTTTTGGTAATTTATTTTTGGAAAGTCGTATTTTTAAATCATGATATATTTTCAGGAAAGTGAACATATTCGTTGTATGTCATTTCATCCGTCGGGTGACTTCATTGTAGTTGGTACCAACAGTCCCATTATTAGACTGTACGACGTAAACACTAGTCAGTGTTTCGTAGGAGCTGCACCGACGTACCATCATACTGCTGCCATTACATCTATCAAGTATGGCTGTAATTAATTTATGTCGTCTACAATTTTTTAGAAGTTGTGTGTAAAATTTTGAATGTATCACTTCTTCGTTGTAGATTTTCGCCTGGAGCCAAATATTTCACTTCAAGTAGTCGCGATGGGAGTATAAAGCTGTGGGATGGTATTTCAAATAAATGTGTCAACACGTTCCACAAAGCACATGGTGGTGCTGAAGTGTGCTCTGTTACGTTTTCCAGAAATGGAAAAGTAATATTTTTTTATTTTCTCCCCAGCCCACGTTTCATCCGCAATCTTTGTTTTATATTTTTGATTTTTCAATTTTTCAGTACATTTTATCCTCTGGCAAAGATTCAACCGTTAAATTATGGGAATTATCTACTAGTCGATGTTTGATTGCTTACACTGGCGCAGGAACGACAGGTTCGCCTATCTACATTTGCATTAATAAAAAAATCTTGTTATAAATATTGAACCTATGTTCATGCGCAGGGAAACAGGAGCACAGAGCCCAAGCTGTTTTCAACCACACAGAAGACTACGTAATGTTTCCTGATGAAGCTACTACTTCTTTATGTGCCTGGAATGCTAGAAATGCTTCTAGGCAACAACTTCTATCTCTAGGTAATTGAGAAAAATTCTTAATACATATACATAAACGTAATAACTAACAAGATTTACTTAAAATCAAAATTGAATGATAGAAGAAAGTTGAAGAAAACACATTTTTTCCTGCTAGCTGTGGTATTGCTTGATTTCGGAAGCAGTAAACTTTATGTATGAGGTCAAAAAGTCGAGCTCTTTGCTCATTTAATTGAAGAAATCTATGTTATTACCAATTTCCTAAGGCTTCATACTTCTTTTTGTCAATTAATTTAAATTCGTGTACGTCTAGCGACTCCACCTTCTTACAAGGCGCTTTAAATTTCATTCATTTGCAGGTCATAATGGTCCCGTGCGAATGATCGTTCATTCTCCTCACTCGGCGGCGTTTGTAACCTGTTCAGACGATTTCAGAGCAAGATTTTGGTACAGGAAACACCTTCATGTACTTTGAGTGTTACAAAATTTTAAAATTTGTTGGATAAAGAATTAAGCTGAATTAAGTTGTAAATAAAATATTTTATTTTCATTTTTCTTTCATCGATTAAAAATTCATCTTGTAACTCGACACGTTTTAATACACTTTTTCTTAGAAAAATAAAATAAAAACGAACAAACACATTTACAAACAAAAAACAATATTATAAAATATTATGTAGATGTTTCTTTACATTTATGCATGTTTTAAGATACGTATATTAATTTGTAAGGGTTCAAACAGAAAAAAGCTTTACAACATGAAAATATTTGGCTCTTGTTAAACAACGTAAATCATCACAATCCGATGCCTTAAAATAATTTGTATTAAGTAATACATAAAAAGTAAAAATTAAATCACACATAAAAGAAAAATGGAAAAACAACAAGAAAATAATACAAAAAAGTACACGTTGATTATCATTTCTTGTGTAAAGCTACCTCGATCGGCTGACAGTCACAAAACTCCAACTTGAGCCAACTTTTCTGAGGAATGATTTTTCAAAAAACACTAATCACATATAAAACTCCTCGGTTGATCCAAATAAATACAGTCATGCCCGATTTATCATAGGTTGATCTAATATCACTATTTCAATCTGTAAAATTAAGCATAATTTGAAATTCGTCGTCTACGAAAAATCATCGAAAATTATCATATCTTGAAATCCATACCACTCTGAGTCCTCGTTCTAGTGGATTCACAAGTAGAAGTCCTCTAGGTAAGTATACGCTTTCGTTTTGTTCGACGACGAATTTGCCGATTTTCTTTAAACTCTGAAACACCGTATTGAAATTAACCACTCGAAATAGCTTATCAATGAGGTACCATATATTACACACCCTACGAGGAAAACTTACCTTCTCGTAGTGAGATTCCATACAAATGAACATTAAGTATGCAGTTAAACAAGCGCAACAACCTTCGCAGTAGGTTTTACACGTTCCATTTTCGGCCTCTTCAAACAACGAATTCAATTGATTCACTGTATACTCAAATGCTGGTCTTTCAATCTACAATTATAAGAACGCCTTGATAAGACACTTTTTACGTTGTTATCGCGAAAAATGAATTAAATAATTACCTTATTCTCTAATTCATTTGGTAACTGTGTTTGAAAACGAACCATCGTCCCATGCGTATAGTCACGCTGTATGAATGCTTTAGCACAGTTCTGGGTCGGCGAAATATTGGACGGTCTACCAGTAGACATGTTTGCTACAAAGTTCCAAAACAATCCTAATATCAACATTTTAGTCGCAAAGAATCAGACCACCACAATAGAATAAACTCGCCTACTTACTTCCAGTAATGAAGAGGTGTTTGAGGAAAATCAATCACTTGAATTTCACTGATACGAGCATTAGTTGGAGATACCCCGAAATCCGATACTTCCAACATGTAGCTGTAGAATCATTTCAACTTTTCGCACTTTAAAACGTATAGAAGAATATTATCAACTCGTATTTCTCTAGTTCTATTCATAAACTTCGATAATTATCTTATTAGATTAGCGATTGATCCTGCGAGTACGAGTTTTCGATAATAAACAAAAACAAACACATAAAGTATGTCGACTCGACGTTTTTTAGTACACTATTAGAAACTGAAGTTTGTACAAATCGGGTATAGTCGGGTATAATCGAATTTCATCGGAGCTTCTAACGCAAAAAAAAACGCATGCTCGAATTGTTCGAAACTCGAAGTCGAAGCCCGTACGTACTCGTAATGTTACCTTGAATTTTCGAGTCCAAAATTTTGATGAGATTGCTTTCATTTCAACCTGAACCCGCTGATTCAGCTTCATCGATTTGAGAATTTCTGGCAGTGCGGGTATGTAATTGTTAAACAACAAGGCAAATCACGCAACAAAAAATCAAACCACGAACAAAATTTCTAATTCATATTCACGCATGAAAATTACAATAAATATTGAATTAAAATTAATACTGTTCAACATTTACAACGCCACTATGATATTTAACTCTCGACAAACACGATAATACAAATAAATAACAAAAAAACATATACAATTCGAAAACCTAACAAACACATTTTTTTGTAAAAACCTATCTTTAAAAAATCTTTCATCGTCCGTTTAAAATAATGAAAAAAATTAACAATATTGCTTCAACATTATCGGTAAAAATAATGCGAAGCGAAATTAAAAAACCTAATGGAATGAGTAAAACAATCTTTAAAATGCATCGAGATTCGGAGAAGGGGGAATGATGAAAGGAAGTAATAATTCTACGAAAAAAAAAGTAGCGCGATATCATTCGATAACGGAAATGAAATAAAGCTACTTTATGATCCAGGCATTTTGAATCATTATAACAAACAATAATATTCTAACAAAATACATAAAATTGTCGAGATAAAAAAAATAAATAAATAAAAATTGGTGACTCGATAATCATATCTTATCGGAGTGATGACAAAATAAAATAAAAAGCGAGAAATGACTAGATGATTTCGAAAAGAAAACATTAAAGATGGAAAGTAATACACGTCTTAAATAGAAAACTAAAAAAAAAATGATGGAACAATTACGCAGGAAACGATTAAAAATTAAATTGTAGATTTGACGTTTGAAAGATCAACATTTCTCAACTGATGTACGCCAAGTACATTCTTACATTTCTTACTCCATTGTGTTTCGAGTGCAGACAAGCAATGAGGAATTTCTTCTTTACTTGATAAAATATTATCAGAGTACGTGATGCTAACTCGTGTTTAAAACCTCTACACTTCACCATTTTTTTGAAACTGATGACGATTTTTTACCATCCTTCTTTAAAACGATTATTATAAAGTCAGTTCTTACGAGATATAACGCGAGAATAATAAATTAATAAATAAATAAACGCAAATATACTAAATGCAATTCTCGGCATTTTGATTGGTTACAGTGCATTTACGGCTTTTACCTTTTGGATCGGTTTTTACCGTAGAATCGATACTTATTTTTCTAGTATTACCGCCTAATGTCACTAAAGCTGATGCTATTGCAACACCTATAAACAATAAGCATATCGTACAAATTAATAATTTTTCAACCGAAACCACAATTATCTAATTCACCATACGTACCCGATTGGCCATTCGGAGTGAGAGCATCACTACCCGTAGGTAATCTAACAATTAACGAGAGCACAGCCGCTTTATTATTGTTACACGGTTCCATAGCTATAGGATTCGGATATTCCTATTGGAGAACAACAGTTGATTAAATTTGTTGCTATTTGAACCGGAATTTAAAAAGTTTCAAAAAGTATTTACTTTTTTTCGTCGACTCAACGTATCCGATACTGAAATGGTGGTCACGTCTTCCACCGGACTTTTCTGGTCAATTTCCAGATTAATAGTTGAAAATGGCCTTCGAGCCATTTGTACCATTTCGACAAAAAGTCTCTGCGGATGAAAATCGCGAATTAAAAATCACCATCGTCGAACAGATTTTCAAATCGAAAGTGCCGAATGAAAAAAGAACACTAGGTACCTGACGTCGACGATATGTATCATATTTTTGCTTAAGCTTCCATAGAACAGCCGCGACCAACAACAATAACAAAAAGCATCTAGAACATAATTCGGCGTAAATGAGAAAATCCATCGCAATCACCTTCACGCATTGATTAAGAACCAATAACTGAACTACTTACGAAGAAAACGTAATAAAAAACTGTTGTAAATTCAACTTAGGATATTGTGAAAACGATATCTGAATCCATAACGGTGGATGGAAATCGTAAACGTAAACATAAAAAGTAGTCATCGAATCGTTATTGTCTAACCCAAAACTATGCTCCGTTTTGGAAAATCTTGTCCGAAAATTCGAACAATTGTGCCCTTCCAACAAGACCTTTTCTTTATCTTTATCGCCTGTAAAAAAAAAATTACACTGGAATGAAACATATTCTCGAGATGGCGATGATTTTTTTGAAACACATTTTAGAAATCTTACCAGTTTTCTTTGTAATATTCATTTTCGCCGGCACAGAACATAAAATATTAAAATCAGCGTCTATTTCCGCTTTTGGCGGACTGTTTTTGAAATTGATTTGCCTAAAGTGACGATCTTCCTTTTTCGATAAATTAAAAGTGAATTGGAAATCAATCGCCAGTTCGTCTGTGTTGAAAAAACGACAAACAAAAATAGAACTGTGTATCCAGTTGTATCCTATTTTTAGCGCCATAGAATACGTACAAAAACAAGACCCACGAGGCACCGTTGGATCACCCAAATAATGATTCTGGGTATCGCATTTTTCGCAGTGGTCCCCAATAATACCCTTTGTCGTACAGAAACACCTTCCGGTCTCCGCGTGACATTGATTTGCTTGATTATTACACTCGCAAGCTGTAAAATAAGACCGTAAGATAGTGCTTAACATTGAATAATAATAATAAAAAAAAACACAATACCGAGAGAATAACAATAAATCACTTACGCAAACACGTTCCTCCGTTCAAAGGGTTTCCATAATATCCGTGAATGCAACGTTCGCAATGAGGGCCATGAGTAAAATTACCGCACGGTTGACTGCATATATTTGTGTTACTCAAGCACACGCTGTGACCGTTGCATTGGCAAGCTAGTAGAGGTGCGTAGAAAAACAATGTAACGTGTAAATAGTTTAACAACATTCGAAGCGTAAAACAAAGCTTCAATATTATGCTTTCTTTACAGATCGACAGATCGATGCAATTTACAATTCGATTCATCATTCGAGATGGGTTTTTCTTTTACATAAGTCGAGTTTGAAAGTATTCAATTATTCGAAATTCAATTTTCTAAAGCATAAAATTCGCGAATTTTTTCATGAAGAAAAATAGAATACCATTCAAAACATCGGGTAAATTTTTTACGAAAATCTGACAATAGATCAAACGTAATTTTCTAAAAATTCGCCAAGGATAAAAATCAAATCGATCTGTTTTTCAAACTGGAATAAATAACCTACAAGGGCAACACGTGAAACACCAATTTCCACTCGAGCAACTCTGCGGACTCGTATTTCCACCAGGTAAACAGGAGCCTAATCCAGTCCCAGATCCGTCATCACACCATCCACATTCCGGATCGGTTTGGCACTCTCCGCAGGATTTATAAAACGTGCACGCCGATTTACCTGAATAAAATTCCAAGTTCAATTTCCCTTTAAACGTACGCTTCCGTATTATCAACATTACGTACCCGTCGAAGGTCGACACCGATTAGAAATGGCGGTCCATTCGCGACACTGCCCATAAGGGAAGGTGGAGGAATACCCATTCTTATCGATACATCGTTCTTCGGTATGACACCACATGCAACTGTTTTCCGTGCAGTTGAAACACGACGTGTAATCAGAACAGCTATTCGGACACGATCCTACGTCCTGTTAAATGAAAATGACAAGCGATTAAATACGTAGATAAACGAACTGGTAATAAGCTTGGGTGGATGTCCAACCTGTTGTTCTTCTATTGTTAGATTGGCCGTGGGCATGCAAAACGATCCGCTGCGATTCCAGTAACAATTCTGTACAAGTGAACAGGCTTGGCAAGTGTGTTGATTGTGACAATACGCGTTATCGTCAGCGTTACAATTCTGGTACGGCTGCGTTAAAAATAATAAACGCATAAGCGATTGAAAATTTATACAATTAGCGGACTCTGCCTTTGACACCATCGTTTGCTGGCTGCTTACCAGTGATAAACATTGCAGCACGATAATTACATATTCCATAATCGCTTATTCAAAATATGAAAAAAAAAAAACGAACTATTTCACGATACTAATTTACGTACTCTTAAAGTAGTATAGCCCATTGCATTGGGCAACGGCTCTTTGCAGCGGTTATTCTGCGTACAGATTCCTTGATAAGGACACCAACCGCAATGCAAAGACGTTTGCACACAAGACTGGCAATCGCGTAAAGACGAGCATAATTCCATCGACGTGGCGATCTGCGAACGGCTTTCTTCGGCACATACACTGCAAGCAAAAATCAAAATCGATTTTTTTCAAGTATTTTACACACACACTGTGTAAACGAGAAACAGATGTTCTCGTACGTTTCTACATTTGCTAATAATTTTCAGCGATATTGAAGTTGAAAAAATTCAAGGTTACGATTCAGTCGACAGTGTTTAGGGATACTCCCCTCTTCTTCGGTTTGAAAGGAAACTTACATGTAAACATTTGAATCGTCGGTTCTGTCCAGAGAAGCGGTAATCTGACTACGCGATATGGCAGTGTTAGGAAGACATTTTCCTTGGATACGATCCCAAATACATTTTAATCCTGGTTTCATATTTAGACAGGAAGATTGACTAATTAATGCAAAACAACTTCCTGGAGTAAATCTGTAAAGGAAAAAAAACCGTTAATATTTTTCACGCAACCTGACTATTAAAAAAGTTATCAACGACGGCGCACTTGAAACTAAAAAGGTAATTGATATCAATTTAAAATGTGATAATCTCGTTCCATCGTTTGTGAATCAAATTAAACGTGCCAAATAACGCACGAGAAAAGTTAATTTAAACTGATGAGGTTCGGTATACTTTAAATCCATCACTACAGATCATCTTAATAAACAGACTAATTAAGACAAAAAAAAAGTCGTTTTATTCTACTAGTTCAATATGCCCACTTCATTTTTCTCTCATTTCAATTCAAAGAGTAGTTCCCTTTTTCGTAAAAAAAAAAGTCTCATTCACAATTTTAGATGAAATTTCAACCCAAATAACGTTGAAATCGACAAAGAAAAATAATTATTCGAAGTCAAAAATCCAAACGATGAATTTCAACTCGAAATAATTTGGTTATTAGCGTCCCATTTTAAATAAAAATGTTGGAACATAAAGTACGAAAGCATTCGCTCACTTCAATATATCGTTCATCATTTGCCCGTTGAATCCACCATAAATATACAAAGATCCTTCGAATGTAACAGCAGAATGTCCAAACCGAGCTAAATCGCTATAAAACATCGACGGCACGGAAGACTTGACCCACGTATCACAGAACACATCATACATGAGAAATTCGTGAGAATAACATTTCATGAAATCACCACTCATTGAGCCATTGTACGTATTGCCGCCAAAAACCAGCATCAATCCGTCGATAAAATTGGCCGTATGTAAGTATCGAGGACTCGGTGCTTTCATCAACATTTTCCTGCATCGGATGATATATATTAGTCGAATGTTTACAATATTCAACTTGATCAAGGAGATATTGATTATAGGTTTTACCATGTACGGTAGGTAGGATCATAGGAGTATAATCGATCACTTATGTGCGATGACACGACATTTGATGATATGAAACCTCCGTACACATAAATGCGCTGGGTAAGCGGGTCCCAAGCGCTGCTATGACCGTAGCCACCTTTGACAGGGAATCCTTTTGTTTTAACTATTTTCCATTCTCTTGTGCCTAAAAATCAATCGGACTAATTAATACGAAATATAAAATAACTCAAATGGTGCTGAAAATTTACTCACCGAAATGATACTCTTGGACAGTGTTCAAAAATCCAAACATGGGAGAGTATCCAAAAATAACGATCATTATTTCTGATTTACGCGATTTATTCGTAAATAATGTCGCAGTGTGGCCGACACTTTTCAAAGGACCGCACATCGCGGTAGCATTTGATGGGATACAAGGATCACTCCGAACTGTAATATTTTCCCATGTTTTGGCACTCACATCGAAAGCCCAAAGTTCATTGCAAATTTGTCCATTCGCTGTTACTCCTCCATAAACATATATTTTATCCTGCCGAGGAAAAAAAAAGACAGTTTAGAAAGTACGTTATTTTAACAAACAAACAAAAAATCCATTAGAAGAAAAAACTCACTCCGAATAAAACAGAAGAATGCCCGTAACGTGGTATAGGAACATTTTTACTATCCATGTGAGGAGTTTCCCAAACGTTACCTTGAAAAAAAATTACATATTTAGCACAGATTTAACATACTATATCGCGTAAATAATCAATTTACTCACCATTGAAATCGTACACATAAATCATTTCTGCTTTATTAAATGATTCCCCACCAATCACGTACATCGAATCTCGCCAAACCACAGCTGTATGAGAAGCAGATCCTTGCGGCAAGAAGTCTTTATGTTGTATCACTTCCCAGTAGCCGTTATCGGCAACTTGGCTACAATCGTCTCCTGCACAATAGACGGAAAGATTTTACAAACCTACCCTTGACACACAAAAAAAAAAAATTCCGAAATGCTTACCTTTATACTTGGGATTACAATCACATTTATGTTGCTCACGTTTGCAAACACCATTACTGTAACTGCAGTTGTTAGGGCAAACAGGAACATCGCAAGCTTCTCCGGTGAACATGGCGTCACAAGTGCAAACCCCTTCTATACAGATTCCGTTACCAGAACAAGAAACGGAAGATAAACGACTTGGACATGAATTAAGTCTACAAAAAGAACCAAAATAGAATTCGTATTAGCGACCTAATTACTAGACCCACCAGAAATACGGCATTAATAAAATTTTCTTTTACCTGTAAGTTATATTAAAGCCTGACATATTAATAGCTATGTCACTATAAAAATAAATTAAAGCGTATCCAGATGTAGTAACAATTTCTGGCAGTCGTCTAACAGAATAACTGTCTGAATACATCAGTCCACTGAAATTAGTAACAAAACGCATCGTTAAGAAACACAATCGATCGAAATGAACTTTCTGTGTTTCGTACAGGTATTGAATATATCTAGGTACCTTAGAACGGCAACCAAAGGCGAATGAATACTGTCACCGTCAAAAATGTACAAATAATCCCATCCACATTCAGTACCGAATTCTTCAATATGTAATCGAATAGTTGAACTAGAATTGCCAGCATCAATCAGCCAACTACATCTGCTATCTATGCTGTAATTTCCAATCCCGTCGTAAATGAATCCTGATTGATTCGATAGTCTGAAAGAAAATTGCATTGATTAGTCGATCCTTTAAAGAATAAAAACATTTGCTAACTCACCTTATTTTGCCACCGCAAAATTGACAGAATGGCCCTTGCCATCCATCGCGACATAAGCAAGTCCCATTTATGCATTCGCCATTCACACATTCGATATCGCGACATTTAATATTATACGAAAAAACCAAATAAACAGACGAATAAATTACGATTAGCAATAGTATATCGTTACTGTACTTCCGCCTATGCTTGGACGTAACAAAGAGTAACAAACTACTCGAATAGAATAACATTTTCAATTGTACAGAAACATATTTTTTAATTTTTCACTTGAGAAATATCATCAAGTAAATAATACACCATCAACGTCAAGGTATCTTAACCATCTTGGACCAGTAAGCTCATGGACCAGCTGCGTTGAGTTCCATGACCACTGATCAGCATCAGCTTCACAGGCTGCAGGACGCAGGTAGTGCAGTGCAGTGCAGGTACTTGCGTATTTGGGCGCTGCTATGGTAAGATGGCGTACTTTTGTTTACATTTGAAATGGAAGTCATTGTTATCAAGAATCCATTCACAGGTGGAGCGGAATTTATATTTTCTGTTTCTGAATCTAAATTCTGCTGCAAAAGTATTGGATTATGATTTTTCCAGATTACGTACATCATGCACAATACGCATGTACTTAAACTATGCTTTTGAAAGAAGTCGAATTCCTCAGAACCGCCATCTCAATTTTAATATCATTGCTTCAATAGTTTGGATTGGAATCTTTTTTTCAGTTGCACCTGGACGTGGTCACTTTTCGCACCCTCATTTTTGAACACTAAAACAAAATTTCTATATCTTGAAACCGGTCACATTTCTACAGCACCTTTCCAACGTGTTATATTTATTCCTCATTTAAGAAGAAAAGAAGCAAATAAAAATACTGAACTCAAACAAGGCCGTATTCTTATGCTAACTATCAACATGTAGTATTGAAAAAGTATTTTATTAAAAATTACGTGTAATCAATTCATTGCAAGGAACATTTATGTACACGAAACACTTACACTCTTAACAGCAACAATCGGTTACAAAAACACTAAGGAATATAAGAAACAATTTCACTTAATAAAACGGCAAAACTATACTTCCTGAAACAAACCACAACAGTACATTTCAGAACATAATACTTCACATCGCAAAATATCGGATGGAAGGGACAAAAACTTAATATTACAACTGTATCTTATTTAACCCAATTGAACGATGTTGCAAGAAAAAATAAAGAATGGAAAAATAATATTTGAATAAATCGAAATTCTGTTTTAAATTCAACAGTCTAAGAAATTCGCAGCCATCAACAATTCCAAAGCGATTTGAGGAGCGATGGGAAATTCTGGAATCTCAGTGGAACTGTTCGTGTATCTGACTTTATAAGCGAAGTACATGCAAACTTTCTGCAAAACGTGAGACCTGAAGACAAATGAACAATTATGAAATGTTGTTCAATTTCACGTCATTTCTCAACAGTGTAAATACTGACGGGATTTCTCGAAAATGAATCTCATTGGTTTCATTTTCAGCGAATTGTCCGGGACCGCTCAACATGGCTTTGATAGTACCAGACGTAAGCGCGTGTTCTCTCTTCACGACGAACTCGTGACCATCACTAGAAATCAACTTGACGTACATGGCGTCAGGACCTTCACATCCGCCGTATACTTTTTCGTCCTGAAAATTGAGGTAAATCAAATATTCGATCATGCAAATAATAAACGTTAGGACTATTGTACGAATGTATTACTTTAGCAACATCTTCTATCATTCTTTCTTCACTCATTTTGGCAATGGGTTGAACTGGAAAAAAAATTAAAACGTTGTACTCTACTATGAAATCACGTTCGATACCGAACTTGTAGAAATGTAACTTCAATTCTGAGAGAACTAAAACTAAATTTGTGCTTTATTCTCAGTTGGTCAACTCGTGGGGTTTTCCCATGGTTTTCCTCTACTTGAGAAACATACGAAATAGGTATCTGTTGTCATATTGTATAAGCTTACCTCACAACACGCTGAATTTAAACAAATTCTAATATAGTTTCAAAAAAGAAAGTACAATAATGAAATGGACAGTGTACACACTCTTAATATAAGTAAGTCTTACGATTTCAAAGAAAGAGATTCCAATGCGGATGATGAACGACAAAGGCAAAACTAAAACCACATCAAAAATGGCATCAACTTCATCACTCATCTCTCAACAACAATCGCAATTCGCAATTTTTCATAGTCAAGGACGACCCACCTAATTTATTTACTTTTGTTGTTGATGCTACCTGCTGTAAGTGTACCGAACTACCAAGTTACCCACCTTTTTTTTTCCAGCTCGAAGCTTGAATTTTGAAGCAGTTTTTTTTTTTTAAACGTAATGGACCGTGATCAATCGTGATTGGCCGTGATGATGTGACGCGAGTGGTGCGGGTGCGAGTGAGTTTTAACTTGAGTGCGTGCGGTGTTTATCAAAAACCGAATTATTTTTATGCAGTTAGGGTACTAAAGAAGGGGGGTATGATACGTGGCCGCCATGTTTGATCTCTGCTTGTGTGTTTACATACAC
>FIZT01015016.1:0-13313 GCA_900065295.1 Paracoccus marginatus | reverse complement strand
TATGTGGAATAACTTTTGTGCAGAGGATTTTCTCAATAAAAATGAACCCCAACCCGTAAATGGCAAAAAACTGGTTTTTAGGGGGCTGTGACCTCAAAAAAAGTGACTTAGAGGGGAAGGATTAGGGAGGTTTTTCAGTATGTGGTAAAGTAGACCCTCTTCTACAGAATAAACCAAAAAAACCTTCTATAGTAATTTGTTGGGGGTCAGACTTGAATTCTACTGTACCTTCTGTTCGGAATAATTTCTTTACATATATAGGATTATTTGTACTTAATGGAATAAACTTGTTCACAAAGATTGCGGCATCAGCGTAAATACTGTCGCATGATGACAGTAGATGTCCAGTGATTTTCATTTTTTATAAACGCAGTCACCTTGGCAATGAATTAAAAATTAAGATATCTAGGTAGGTAGGTAGGTAGGTGAGTTATAAACAGCGAAATCGAGACTTATCTATATGTACTTACATTAGAACGTTACCAAAGGCATAGGCATATCTTTCTGTATCTATTAGATAAACTCGCGTCTACGGAAGTGGTAAGGCTGAAATACCATTAACTAAATCAACTAAGAAATCCGAAGGGTAACTTTTGTATCATTCAGTTTTCCATAACTCGTACTATCTAGTACCTCTGATGACTAGCGTTTGATAAATTGTTGACCCATGTAGCTTGAGAGCTGGGTTTTCGAAAAATGCTTAAGAAATCAAACTACCTACAGTGAAATCTGAGTCAGATTTAGGTTCACCGTGCACATAAAAGAGATCATTCACCCTAATTCGAACCACATAGGCTCCTACAAGTTTAAAAAAGTACTCAAAGCATTGAGCTGATATTTTGTTCAAAGTTGCAGTTTTTCAAAATATTTTCCAAATAATATTAACACCTGAGTAACTAAATTGTGGATCCTTTAAGTACGTCCTTTGAAATATTTATCGAGTAATATTACTTACCTACATACCTAAGTAATGAAATTTTTTCTTTCAAAAGATTAGCGAGCTACATACTTAATTATTACTTGGATATCTAGACGGAGGTATGCTGATAACTCATCTACATAGCTAAAATCACCAAGAAATACTTAAATATTGCTGCCAGTACTTTTTAGTTCTTCATTAAGTAGGTAATGACCATTCATCATGCACATACTCTCGTAACTCGTTCGTTGAATTCGTCAATCAGTTATTAGCTTTATAATTTCCCTACTGTTGATGCCACCGATTCAAGTGAGGAGATCAATTCATTATTTTTCAATTTCAAGTTTATTTACTACCATCAGGTAGCCTTATGAATTATGTTTTGTAATTCTGAACTTACCTGGTTCTTTCTGTGAACCCTTCAAGTGTAAGTTATTGGAAGATTTACATTGAGAGACACAATAAGGGATACGCCAGTGCAGAAAGCCAGCCTATATGAGTGGAATTTTGAAAGCTATAGGTACATCACCAATTTTTATTAGTACCTTCCTAGAAGTACTTTTTTTTTCAACGTATGAATAATGTTGCAGTTGGTGGCCGGTTTCAAGCGCGCTGTTAGCTCCTGTAAAGCTCTATAAGAATTGGAAACCCCCTATAAAAATGGCAAAAGCCTGTGTACCAATGATTTAAGATTCAAACTTGAGAATGAACTACAGTTTCCTGAAGGTATTTCAAACTTGACAAAAAAAAAAAAAAAAAAAAAAATGAGCGTTGGATAAAAAAGTACCAAGAAGAGGTTGAAAAACCAAAATACAACGAGAAATCGAAAAAATCTTGGTTAAAATTTCCATTTCATCCATCATCTCCAACGACACAAGAGGATGAAATCAGACCCACATTCCTTGAAATGGGATGCCATAATAACTAAAGAGGAAGCCTATTTATAAGGTTTTGCCGAACAGCTTCAATCAAAACTGAAAATCCTTTAAAGTGATGAATAGACTCAATTGGGCCACTTACTTACCGCCGCGAAAGGATTTATTTGAGATTCGCCGCACACATGGTTTTATGTTACAAAATGATGTGTGGTTTACACCATGCAGTCAGAAATTAAATACGTTCATATTCATAGAGATATCTAGAGATGGGATTTACTGAAGTATTATTCGAAATCGTTCCAGAGTACAACATGACATAAGAACAAATTATGCCTCTGAAGTTTGCCTAATGGACTCTCGCCCGTTTCAAGTATTTATTTATGTTAAAAATAAGGAAAATGAATGATGTTTGGTAATGAATTAAAAATGAAAATAGATAGATAAGTTTTTGGAGAGAAGGTTTGGCTTTTATTTACCTTAGTAGAGAGTATGAATTGTACTTAGATCAAAAATTGTGCCTAATGTTCTCCTACATAATACAAGTATGGGTAAATTGAGACAATTGTCTACTTACTCTGTCATCATTTCGTCGTTTGTTTCATAAAAGCGTTTCCATTCCAAATTGGCTTGCGATCACTTCAGCCACAATAACACTTTATACCTACACAACACTACTTTTCAGCGCGATAGCCACTGGTAACTGCTTGCGTTGTACTATTATGACAGAAATTTTGCAGACTTCAATTAAGGTTAATTTTTTTTAATGATAATGTATGTATGTATGTAGATATATACGAATACGTGGAAACTTTGATGATGCGTACAGGTACACGATCAGATATAATGGCTGAAATGACCTCAACGTGAAAATATAAAAAACAAAAACGATCCATTGAGTTCGTATATATGAACACAACATTTCAAAAACGAGACGTAACTAGATAGGTATCTGATTAGCTGTAATATGGAAATTACAGGAATAATCGTTTTGATAACTGCAATCGAGTAGGTAAACAAAATGAAATAAAATTCAATAGGTACGTCGGCAAATTATTATGAACTCATTTATTAGCAACGAATTCATTCACAACGGCTACAATTGCTCGTACAAGGTTCTCGTCGGCCACCATTAATTGATTATCGTCAATAATCTTGCCATAATTCGCAACTTCGGTATCACTGCTGAATTTCAACTGAACAACAGATCTGGCCGAACCGTGCACTTCTCGAACACCCGTTTGCATAATCCTCCTGATATTCCCTACACCAACCCCCGATCCCGGCATTACAATTATTTTACCGTTGGCCACTTGGACGAGTTTTTTAATCAGCTCCAAACCATCCTCAGCCTGTACTCTTTGTCCACTGGTGAGCACTCGGTCGAAGCCCAACTTCATTAATACTTCCAGTCCACCGATTGGGTCTCGTATCACGTCGAATGCCCTATGGAAGGTGGCCGGTAACGGATGGGTGATGCTGAGTATCTCTTTACAAGCCGTCTCGTTAATCGTACCGTCTTCTTTCAGCACACCGAACACAACACCGTCCGCTCCGGCGTTCTTCAAATCTACGGCGTCCTGTTTCAAAATATCCAGCTCTACGTCGGTGTAGACGAAGTTGCCGCGTCGTGGTCGTAGCATTACGAATACTGGGATTTGGATGAGTTTTTTGACCGTTTTCAAGAACCCTATGCTGGGTGTGAGGCCATCTTCGAGCAGAGATGTGCAGAGTTCGATACGCGAAGCTCCCGCGGCTGCTGCCCTCGTCGCTGATTGCACGTTGTCCACGCAGACTTCCATGGTAAGCGTATTATTAATGCATTTTAGTATACTTACTGACTCGAAGTAAGTTGTTTTAATAACACGAGTGCAATAGTATTATTGATAAAAGACAAAGACTAAAGAGGTGATTTAGTGATAATGGATTGACAACCGGTGTTTCCATTTTGACGAATTTTGCATCAGTGTTGGTAATTGAACGATTAAAAAATTATTTCGATTTTTAATTTGCATCGAAAGATGAAAAATAATTTGAAAAGATGCACACCATTATTAAGCAAAATATTCATTTTTCTTTTTCATTTTAATTTTATTATCAACGATCAACAATACAAGTATAATATTTTTTAAACCAATGGAAAAGTGGTACTTGATTAAATTGTAGTATTCATAGTACATAGTAAAAATAATTCGAAGCAAAAATAATGAACGGATCGTGTTTGAGAGGCAATTTCTCTTCAATTTTACAGAAAAAATGTCAAGACTCAATTAAGAGGACGGATTTTCGCTTCGTGCATTTATTACAACATTTCTGAGGAGCGAGGGAGGAGGGGATATCTTGAAACCAATGTACTTAATTTATAGCTGTCCACGATGCGCTATTTTCAAGATTCATCGTCCGTTAATAATTTTCACACAACAACGACTACTCGAAACAAAAATGTAAATATTACACAATGACTAGATAATTATTCTTCTTAGGGATACATCGCTCAATATGATTGTTACTACGATGCGAAAAATTACAAAAAAAAAGAGAAAAGAAAAGATCTAAGTACAAGTTCTACGATACAATGGTCCAAAAATTCAACAAGTTCGATTCGTTCTACTCAAGACATGACATGCGTGCGCGCGCATATCTGAATGAAAAAATATCATTTTTTATACAAAGTAAAAAAAAAAAAAAAACAAAACTACATTTCTACAGCATCAATCTACAAGTATGTTAACTAGAGAGGGTAGGGGTGGTGTTGACAACACGCTAACGAGTGTTTTTACAAAGGATTACACATCACGTCACACCGCTCCATTATACAAAGTATCTACATAATTATAATAAACAGCCATCAGTCAGAATTATCCCAATAGAAATCATCGGAGAATTACGTTTACAACGTTAATATTACGCATTCTCTGTTAGAATAACATACGCGAGAGAATAATTATAAACAGAACAGTATAACTCGTCGACCCCCGTGCAATACTTTAAACTTTACTACCTGAAGGTAAATCTATTATCTGACTGTCCAAACTGTATCCGGTAATACTATCAGGGCTTTGGAGAGAAGCAACGTACAGAGGGTTGATTGGAGGAGCTCCGCTGAACTGAGTACTTTCGTATAGATTGTTGCTCTGGAAAAATATACGAATGAAAATGTTAACGAGTCGAATCGAATCGCTAATGATTATCAGTCGCGTCGGAGCTTACTTGGTAAATATAATCAGAATCAGTTTTCACCGACGAAAATGATTGTTGATGAGGCAACGATACGTTGTCATCCTCAACGACTTCGTCAGTTTGATATTTATAGGAAAAGTTGATGTTGGGTTGAGAAACTCTGCAACGTTACCCAAATATTACAAACTTAGTATATCAGTTTCGAAACCAGATGGAGAAAAATGTAACACTACTCACTCGAAAACATCGCTAAGGAAAGTGTAATACACCAGCGGCGTGAAAAAAGTGAAATAAACGCAAGTTGTGATATCCACAACGCACAATCCTTCCTTTACATTGACCAATAGCAAACCACCTCCGAAGGAACAGCTTAAATTCAGCGTAAGCAGAAGCGCAACGTATACGTAAAACGATCTTTTGGCTGTAAACGATAATAAAACAGGATTAAAATTAATACCAGAGACACGAGTGGAAATGCAGTGTCGCCATATATAGGTACAGAATTAAAACCATACGTATTCTTACCAGGTAAAGCCAACTTATCTCTTAATCGAGTCCAAGGCAGCAATAATATAAACACGTACAACTGTAACGAAAATTAATAACCTTGCAGAAAACGACCATACTTAATATCACCGCGCAACAATTGTAGGTCTACGTACCATTGTAAATATAATGGAGCTCACGAACCAGAACAATACGCCGCCGTGTCCGAATAACAGTAAACCGCGAGACGACACATGGAAAATTTCATCATGCGCCAATATCTCGAGCAAACCCTGACAAACTGAATAGGCGAACGATACGAACGTAGTGACTAGTAACACACGACGGATACTCGTTGCGCTGTCTAGATGACCTATTAGTAACATATTAACTTTTTTATTATCGAATTTCTCACTTCGTTCGCATTAGCAATCGGCTGAAATCTTACCGAAAGCTAGACCGAATATTATCACGCTGATTTCGGTCGATAGAAGGAAAAATCTGACGCAGACCCACAGTATCACGTCCGTATATTCTCCAAATGTCGACGACCAATTCACCAGCATGGAAACTAAACATCTCAAGATACTGATTATAACGTTTACTACAACCTGAAAAAATACAAAAACAAAATTGAGTGAAGGAATCCCACATCATTTTCAAGTTCAAAACACCGTGTCGTCTTACCAAACAATAGAACGCAAAATATATCGGACTGTTTGTTGCTCGTAACTTGAGACGTGCCCTGTTGAATCTGATGATTAGGAACAGTAAGAACACGAGATTTGGAATCAAGATGATCACATCCCATATACGTATTCTGTAAACATACGGCGTATCAACATTACATAATCCAGACATCAAAACCATATTGTAACTATACTATTACAGCAACGCACATCGTTAACCGTCGCATTCTTAGAATGAATTCAGAAAAACGTACCAACATTGCCAAAAATGCACGTACACGTTCGAATTTGAAGCACATACCATTAACATACATAATTTACTCCCTTCTACCAGACAAATAACACACAAAACAGAAACACTTACTTGGTATTCGGTATTTCATGGTATAAGACAAGTTTGCAAACATGATCTTCGATGCCAGCGGCAGTAGGAGCTAAAGTGGTTGTCGTACTCGACGACGTAATTGGAATCTCGCTCGAAGACATGATTACATGGTTAAAAGTGCAACAGTGAATCCATCTGAAATGCAACCAGGTAAAAAATCTTCTAAATTACTCGACGAGTAAGAAGAGAACTTGATATACGAACCGATTAAACCAAGTTTACGGTAAACGGAGTGCATTAAGATATGGTGAAAGTTTAATAACGCGAAAACATCGTACAAACGTTCATAAAAATGTAGTTATCAAGAATCACTTAGATAGATTGAACATATGGATATAGATAAGTGAACGTGACTTTAAGAATTTCTTTGTTAAATGATTTCACGCAAAATTACAACGACTGAGGGATAATCTTTGGCAAAAAGATGCGATAAATTTTCGTAAAATCGACAAAAATAATTAATAATTACGTCGAGAAAGACAAACGCAAAACAAAACTCGAAACAAAAACAAAAGCTTGAAAGTTGTGCTTTTGACTTTATGTTTCAGATTCGCAACACATTTGTGAGAACAGTGTTACCGAATGATGAATAAAATGAAAACTTTGCTGCTTCATTCAAAACCACAACACTGCTTTCGAGCTGTTTCATTTCTTTGACGCAAAAAGCGCTAGCTGCGAAAGGTAATTTGTTGTAGGAGAGGGAAAGGGGAACAGTAGTGGGAGAACAAAAACAAGAGTTTGTAACTGCGAATGATTCATAAAAAAATACTTCGAATTCGTGAGAAGGCAAAGACATTGAAATTATTCTGATTATTTAGCGATTATTTCATTTGCGTATTGTCATTCGTAATTCGTATACGGAGTGTGAGATAAAAAAATGATTTGTTAACCGTGTGCTACTTCGGTTAAACGCAGTATGTAATCGTTTGTAAACTCTTGACTCGTCTTTTTCGCGTGAAATTATTATCAGTGAATTTGTGTGGTGCCTGGTGCTCTGTTGTGTTAATATATTAATTAACTGGTTAAATTACGTAGCCTATGAGTAGTTTTGTTTTTGCTCAGGCTTCGATACACAAATGAAATCATTAGTGTCGAAGGTTATCTAATTATGTTCTCGGTAGTCCCGTATCATTTTTTACGTGTTTGTTTCGAGTGTACAAATTGACTATCTACTTACAGCTACTGATATCGGGCAATGATTTAACTTCGCGTTAGTTTTTATCTGCTGCCTTATAATTTCGTTTTTCTTGGTTTCAAAATCATCTCATAGTTACCAATAATTAGTGAAAAAGATGCCCGATTCGGCAGGACCTTCGGGTAATTTCCTTCATAAACCAGTTCGAGGATGGTTACATCCCGATCAACTGATCATGAAGAAGGGCGTCACTTATGCCGTCCGAGTAAGTTATCTGTTGCTTGTGTTACTTATTCATTTCCACTTTCATGATGTTCTGCTAATATTTGATTTTGTTTCAGTACATTGGGTGTTTGGATGTGAACACTTCGATGAAAAGTTTGGATTTTGATTCAAGATTTCAAATAGCCAAGTAAGCGAAACGTCGGCATATCTTTGATAATCTAGTCTCGTTAGTATTAATCTCGTTGGCTAATTTTTTTCTAGGGAATGTATAAATCGAGTTTGCGAAGCAGCCTGTTTGAAAACAGTGGATCGAAAACGAAAGGTACTTGGTTGGGTACAAATAGAACAACCCCTTACGTATCTTTAACTGTAAATTAAACGTATATTTTCAAACAGATCGATAAACGAGTCTCGAAAGCCATCGGTGATCGTCCCAACATGCTACACGCCGGATCCAACGTAAAATTATCAATTTCCAGCTCTTGCTTGGCTTTGAAATTACTCGATAACGATACGATAATCGCGATGCACGATATGCCTCGTATTTCGTTCGCGTCGGGGGGAGATGCGGTAAGTTGAGTGTGTTATCACTGCTCTCTCATCCGGCGGAAAATTCATATCAATGAGTTTCTTTTGTTTCATTCGAACATGCAGGATACGTTGGATTTTGTCGCGTATGTGGCCAAAGATTCGAACAACTGGAGAGCTTGTTTTGTGCTAGAATGCGGCGGAGGATTAGCCCAAGATGTGATCACCACAATCGGACAGGCGTTCGATTTGCGATTCAAACAATTCTTAAATAGACCGTTGATAGAACCGTAAGTGTGCAGTGATAGAATTCGTAATGAGAAGAGAAGCATCATTGATACTATGACGTCACGTTTACAGAATGTCCAGAGACGAACGAGATCGAGAATATTATAACGATATGCCGGGTAAAGTACCGCCGGATGTAGGCCCACCCCCTGTGCCACCTTTACCGAATATAAATCGTAATATTTCGCCGGAACCACGAGGTATATTATACTCTTTCGTGTACTTTCACATACGCTCGTACGGACGCTGAACTATTCCTGCGCTTCGCTTAATCGAATTATCTTATGCTAATGCGCGAATTTTACCTTCATCAAGGTCGTCTCTATACGCCACTTTCACCCAAAAATTAAACTTTTTTTCCCCCTTCATTTTCACAGAACGATTACCATCGACCAATTTAATAGATCTTAATTGCGAAGTGGTCGCGCCGCCTCCGTCCCAGTCACGGATCCACGAGTATATAAACGATATAGTTTTGAATGATCCGAAGACCAGCCAGCCAAGAGATGTTTTCGACATGCGTGAGTGCTCGCTGACTCGCTACAGATCGCAAAATGTACTGCTGACTCGAGTATTAATCATTCGTTGGTGTTTACTTTCCATTTAGAACCGTTCATCAGTAACGAAATGATCAATAATAATTCGAGGCTGCAGGAAGAAATATGGTTTCACGGAAGCATTGGCAGGCAACAAGCCGAAGCTTTGTTGAAACAGGTGAGTGGGTGTGGTTACGTTCCTTGACGTGGAAGCGCTACTAATTGAGAAAACTATAAGAGGTAAAAATGTGGGCTAATTTTCGTAGAATGGCTCGTCCAATAATTCGATTGAATGAAATATTGTTTTATGGTTTTTCATCGAGGAAATATTATTTCGAAATATTCTATTATTTAGCTCTTCTCCTTCTCCACCTCTCACGTTCCATCTAATCGTTATCGACTTTGTTCGTAGGATGGTGATTTCTTGGTTAGAGAATCTCAAGGATCTCCTGGCCAGTACGTTTTAACCGGTATCCAAGGCGGTATCAAAAAGCATCTTTTATTAATCGATCCGGAAGGAGTGGTAAGTAAAAGTGCCCAGATAAAAATTTCGTTTTCTGTGCGGGCCACGCCGCGTCACCGTTATCGTCTTCTCTCGTCTATTCTTCATTTTCTAACTCATCTTCCTAGTACGCCGAGTGTAACGAACCGTTTAGGTCGCGGTTCGCGTGCCTGGTTCACAAATCGAGCATAATCCATCTTGTCGAGAGAAGTTTTTACGTTTTACCTCTTTTTTTTTTTCGAGCATCGAATCTCTTATTCTAACGCATATTTTACTGATTACAGGTACGTACGAAAGACCGTATGTTCGAAAGCGTCAGCCATCTTATTAATTATCATTGTCAAAACAAACTACCAATTATATCGGCCGAAAGCGCGCTCATATTGCGTAATCCAATACACAGGAAATGATCGCCAATCAAAAGATACAACCGTGCGGAGCAATCGAATTGCAAATTAATCAGGTTCATCGGTGATACTGGCGTATTTTTCGGACAGCCATTCGTTTCGTAAATCGAACTGATTTTTTTGTCTAGTTGTTAGGATTTTTTTTTCTTTTGTAATTGTTGAGATTGGTTTTTTACCTACTTCTTTTTTTTTTTTTTTCAATTTTTATTCAACGTTGGAAATTGAAGTTAGTTGTTGGTTAGGTGTTATTTTCGGGGTAGTTGTTTTACTTGGAAAAATTATCATAGCGACTGGATCGCTAGTAAATACATTCCTATGTAGAAAAGACGTATCCTGCTTAGGTATAGTAGTGTCCGTTTAACGAATTATTTATTCATTTTTCTTTTTCTTAATTTCGACTTACTATATGTGTGATTTCTTTCGCTTTTCGGTGGGTTTTCACGAGAGCTTCTTGCGGTCTTGTCGATTTCGCCGGGTGATTGAACGCGTCGATTAATTTAATTCGCTTCGATTGTGACGCCCTGACGTCCGTTTTTAACATATCTACGTATATGTAAATTACCGTGATTTTTTTCTCTCTCTTTTATTATTTTTTTTCTCCTTTTATTTTGTCGTATTATACAGACGCAAGTTCTAGTCAATATTTTAACGCTTTTTTATCGAGCATTTTACTACAGGTGGAAATCGTGTGCGGATATCTCCTCGTGATGACGATGTATGCATAGAATAAGGATGTTGTGTTGTGTGCTAATAATAATTATTACAGTTCTAGCGCACGTGTATCTGCGGGTTCATCGAGCTGTAAGCTCTGGTGCATTTAATTTTAGTACAACGCTGCCTGAATGTGTTTTTTTTTTCTTTTCGAAAATTGTGTTTCAAAGCGATATACGGTAGTTTCGTGCAGATTTCAATTTCCTCCCAATCTCGATTGCTTATAACTTGAAATAATTTGATCAATGGGGGTGATTTTTTTTTTTTGACAAACCTGGTGTCTGGTAATGTTTTTGTCCTCGTTTTTCAAATGATTCTTCGTTATTTATGTCGAGAAGTACCTTCTTATGCAACGATATTATACGGTCGCTGAGCGAGTGCTTTACGTCTTATCTTCCATATTTTAGTGTAGTGATGTATTTCTTAATGGGAAAATAATATTTGTGTAGATTTATAGGTAATACCGCTACGTGAGGTTTTTCCTGATCAGCTAAGCTGCCCAGGGAGAATCACGTAGGGATTCCAATGTTACTTAATGTTATTCGTAGTAGTGTAATTAATATCCCCTCTCTGGTACCCCTTTTTTTCGCGCTTATAATCAATTTTTTTTTTTTTTTTTTCGTTTTAAATGTGTAATTTGTGTCCTGTACTGATTTGAGGAATAAATTTTATAACTGTCTCGTATTTGTATAATTCTTTTCTTGCTGTAAACCTTTTTTTAAAAAAAATTTTACGAATTCGAATTTTTTTAAAATTTTGTTTCTATTGATTTTTTAATTATTTTTTTTTTTGGAATAGTTTTTTATATTGAAAAGTTTGTATAAGTGGACAAAAATCAATTGAAACAAAATTATGTCAAAAAACTTTTTGAAAAAATTTCCATTTTCATTTTGTCATTTGTAGAAAACCATTTATTTCGATTTTTCTACGTAGAAAATTTTTTATAATTTTTTCCAATACCAATTTTGCAAAATTTTGCTGATTAAAGTCAATTTTCAATGGGATTTTTCAATGTTTTGTCCAAAAATATTTCTAAAAAATTTCTAAATCAGTTTGTAAAATTTTTTTCTTGGAAATCGACTCTGAAGATGGACCAGTAGAATCAACCAAAAAGTGCTCTAGCAATAAGGGAGCTACCCGAGGTGTCACTCGCCAAAATGAAAAAATTTTATAACAGGCTTGTAGAGCATCATGAGAAACCCCTCTAGCAAAAATTTAGCATCCTGAAGTAAACTTGGGGGGAGCTGTACGGGGTTGAATTTCGAAAAATCACTAATTTTTCGAATTTTGAACCCCTGTAGCTCAACCCCAAGTTGACTTAGGGGACTCCAATTTTTGTCATGGGAGCTTCTCGTGTTTTTCTACAAGCCCCTAATCAAAATTCTGTATTTGGCATTTTCTGCAATTTTTTTACTCATTTTGGGCGATTTTTTTAATTTTGAACCCCTGTAGCCCCCCCAAGTCGACTTTGGGGACTCAAATTTTTTCTACGGGATCTACTCGAGATGCTTAACAAACTTGTAAAAAAAAATTCTCGTTTTTTGTATATGACGATTTTTCATTTTTCAGCTGTATTGGGCGACCTTTCGAAATTCAACCCCTCACAGCTCCCCCCCCCCAAGTTTACTTCAGGATGCCAAATTTCGGCTGTGGGGGTTTCTCGTGATGCTCTACAAGCCTGTTACAACATTTTTTCATTTGGCGTGTGACACCTTAGGGTAGCTCTAGCTCCCTTGTGAGAATTAATTTGTTATCTCCCTTTTCACTCAGATTCGGTTTCGTAAAAACTTGATTTCTCTCATAAGCTTTCAGTGTGTCGAATCAATGTGAAAAAGAGGGGAAAAAAATTTCAGAAGTGTGTACGAAACGATGCGAAAGCCTTGAAATCTAAGATAAATTTTTAATGCAAGTAAACTTAAAAAATTGATTTTTTCTATTTTTCTTTCTAGGAAATTTCGAGAAAATTTTCAACTGGCATCTATTGAAATTCCTTGAAAAAATCTCTAAATTTTTTAAAAGAATTTTTGGAATTTATTTTTCAAAAAATTTTACAACAAATTTTTTGAGTAATTTTAAAAATTGCGTGACTCTGAAAAAATTCCTATAATTTTCTCATCACGAGTTTTTTTTTTTCGAAAAATTTCTGAGGCAAAAATGTGATTTTTTGAAAAATTATATTGATCAATTTTTCAAGAAATTGGAATATTATTTATTTTTTTATGTACGCTAATTCAATTCATTTTTTGAAAAATTCTTGAAATTCATGCTCCGGAGAATTTGAAGAGTATTCCTCATTTCCTCCTCCAGAAAAATTCTGACAAGGGAAGCACCCGAACCGGCAGATCGATTTTGAGTCGGGACCAAGGCAGATCGATAGAGCATGTAAAAGTACCCCCAGAACCAAAATTTCGAGTGCTGAAGTTTGCCCCTTGATTTTTGGCGAATTT
>FIZT01014996.1:0-18612 GCA_900065295.1 Paracoccus marginatus | reverse complement strand
TGGGTACCAAGTCAAATCTAAATTCTAGCCCCCTCCAGAGGAAATTCCTGCGTGCGCTACTGAATCAGGGTAATCTATTTATGTAAATAAAGATGCTCCTTAATAATCAAATCTCAAAAAGGGGGGGGGGCGGAGAGTAATTACTGATTAGATCCAAAAAATGGCGGAATCCATTCAGATTCAATTGAATCCCAATGAATTCAATTGAGACATTCTTCACTTTGAAGTTTGAATTGAAAAAATTGGATTTTTCCTTATCTCTTATTTGATCTTTCTGAATATCCCTGAATCAATTTGTTTTTTTCCGCATAGAAAAGTTTTTTAATTTGACAGGGGGAAAAACCGAATTGAATTTAGTTCCTTTTTTTTCATTTCAATGTGCAAAAAAGGTTTCACCTAATTCGATTCATTAGGATCCGATTGGATTCCGTCATTTTTGGTACCGAATTCCCCCCTCTGTATTGTATCGAAAATAGCAGTGTTTTTTTTTAGCTCTGAGTGGCCCCTCTGCGCCCTCAAGCACATTTCAAAATTTTTATCTCGAAATCACGACAAAAAATGACAAATGAGCAAAGTATTAAAATTTAGGGGTGCCAGCTCTCTCGCTATGTTGTCCCTCTCACACCTCAGATTTGACTATTCGCTCTTTATTATCCAATGTGAGCAACCCCTCACCTCTATTAAGGGTAATTCCTCTGCTCTGAAAATTGTCCCAAAAAATCAAAAATCAAATGTCAAAATTTCGGAATTTGTAAATTTCGCATCATTTTGGCAATCTGCGTCCAATCGTCCAACGTCTCATGGTTCATCCGGCATCCACAGTGATCTGACCGCACACGTGTACGTTTTATTAGTTGCAGGTCAATTTTGTCCTAACGCAGTTCCTTCAACTTTTGCAAAGGTACCGTCAATGGTACCAAAAACTCTTAACGAGCCAATTTTGTTGTACGCCTCCGTTCCGGGAACAGCCATCACTGCCGAATGTTATAATAGGTAAGCTACCAACCCGTCGGTGAATTCCCATTGATTTACTCGAATTAAGAAAATGAAAGTGAGTATTTGCCTTTTTCCCCCTTTTTTTGGGGGTTATGATGCCAGATGTCAATCATCAGACGACTGTATTGGATTCATAATCGACTACATGAGAGCTTCGTGTTTTCGCGTACCGCAATCCGAATCGAGTGTTACTGAACTAGTGCCAGCCAAAAGCAGCAGTTATTTCATTAAAGTTTGCCTTCAAGGTGAGTTTTATCTCTTTTCAATTGATGATATCGTAAACTGATGTAAATTTGGAGACCTAGTAAGTAGGTTTAGGTACTTATTACTCGGTAACTTTCGTTTCAGTTCCTATCGAATGCTCGAGGTTAGCATGGCCCATCGAGTTCTCGCCAAATTCGGAATTGATCGGCTACCAACAGTACGTGATACCCAATGTGAAAGACCGTTTACAATGTGCTCAATTGTGTTTAACGGGCGCGATGAAGTTTCGTTATGCGATATCGCCGGCTGCCTACAACGCACCTTGCTATTCTGCTCAGTACCAACATTGGTCCAGAAATTGTACACTGAGCTCGGAAAATCGCAGATCGCGACCCGAAGCTTTTGCACCTAGCGTACAGGATGGAATTGATTATATTGAAAATCTTTGCGCCACCGCCACCGACATCGCTAGTGCTGGTAAGTACGACTGGCTTCGAGTGTGAAAAAAATATCGAATGAGCCGATACAGATATGCATCCAATAGTAAGTTGTGTAACTTGCCTCTATTGAAGTCCGTTTGATGATTGCTAATTGTCTCAACTTTTAACCAGGTGCCAGCGGCAGTGGACCACAAGCTTGTTGGCACGAGCCCATTTTCAACTATTCGTTAATCGAAGTCGATTTGCAAATAAAGGTGGTTGATGCAAATCAGGTAAGCACAGAACCATTATACAGTATCATAATTATCAATCTACCCACCTCAGCTACGAGCTACCCACCAGCATAAACGTAGATAGGTACCTACTTCGTTAGTCATATGGGTGGGTAATGATAACTGTACACAACTTTTGTCTGAGAAAATGTCTTTTCTCGTTTTTATCGATTCCAAGTGCCGAGAGCGTTGCGAAAAAGAGGAGTCCTTTGTATGTCGCGGATTTACCTTCAAATCCAATCTGAATGCCGCACGAAATGGTAACGCTAACGACGAAAAGATTTGCTATTTGCACACTGACGATACGCTAATCGCTGGTCCTCTGATGCCTTCGACATGTTCGACGTACGTTGAAAAATTAACTTGTATCGATCGTGAGTACATTTTCATCAAGTACATCGTACAAGTATCTAGGTACATCTACCAACACCCATGAATATGTTCGCACTACTATACGTTTACGTACCCTCCATAAGCGGATCTAGTTTTTTTTTTAAGTGCACAAAGAGCCGAATTTGGGCCGAAACGGGACAATGATTGGACCCTTTTTTTGAGAATGAAAGGCGAGGGGCTGAACTTCATTTTTTCATTTTGCAAATTTTGAAATTTTGAAATTTTGAATTTTCCAGTTTTAACATTTTTTTAATATGTATAATATGCACAAAATTTTCAATTTTTACCACAGTTTCAAAAATTTCAATTCTTTCCGAATTTTTAATTTTCACAGAATTTTCCATTTTTAAAAAATTTTCTATTTTCATAAAATTTTTCTTTTCAATTTTTACGGTGCTATAAATTTATCAATGTTAGGGTAATTTGACACCTATTTTTCTTTCTGAACTTGGAAGAATTTTTTTCGAATCATATTTGGAAAAAATTGATTGGGCCAAAAACTTTTTTAAAAGTAGGTACCTGGTCCACACAGGCCCATCTCTAAATCCGCGTATGGTACCTTCATCATTAATCTTTGTCTCGTTCAGTGACATCCACTTACGTACCTATTCTCTCATGACTTGTAATTTGTATGACACTTGGCGCTGATCGCAGTCAGAGTTGAATGTTCGGCAAACAGCATGTCCATTACGTTGCATTACAAGAATTTCAGCGGACGCATATTTTCGGTTGGACACGCGTACGAATGTGGAATAAACGGCAATAGTTATCAAGACTTTACAACGCTCGTATTACCTATACCGAACGACCCGAGGGTGCCCGATAAATGCGGCGTATTTGTCGCCTATTCGGTTGGCAACGGCAATAGGTAGACCTGAGTCCATATCTAGTCTAGTCGAAAGCATCTGTGGCAAACACTGGCTTTACTATACGTAAGTACATAATATACGCACCTACCTAGATTTAACTAGCTTCTGTGGTTGCGCAGAAAATTGGCCAACGCGGTTGTCGCAGTCCAAAGACATCCGATTATTCAAACTCTGGGCGATAGAGTGGTAAAAGTGACATGTATAGCAGAAGATGGTACCAACAGGTTGCCCAGACCGCTCTTCAATAAATTCACTTTGGACGCCAGTTTTGGCGTAGCCGAACCACCGTAAGTACCTAACCTACTACTCGACGATATTCGAAGTATGCGACACTATAAGGCCCTAAAATCACCTATTGATTAGAATGAAAAAAAAATACACGGGAATTCTTTCTCCTTAGAGTACAAACTTCAATTACTCACGAAGATACCGAAATAAGTAGCGTTTCGCCTATCGCCCGTCTACGCGTTTTAGACTTATCCCAAGGTGGCACAGAAGCTGCAGAAACTATGCTGGGAGAAGAACTGGAGCTAAGAATTGATATTTATCCGCCGTTCAGTAAGATTTACTCCGTTCAGTTATTCGATTTTACCTATACGACTTACGTGTACCTCTACATTCTCGTCTTCACAGATACATCTCATCTGCGAGCCCGTCATTTGATCGCAAGCTCCGGCGATAATTCAGAATCGTTCTTACTGTTGGACGAGGGTGGTTGTCCAAGAAGTCCTGAAACATTTCCGGCACTCACGCCCAAAGGGCCTCATGTATTATCGGCCTTGTTCAAAGCATTCCGGTTCCCTTCGTCGGCTGTGCTTAGATTCAGCGTCGTAATTACCATTTGCGACAACGTTTGTCCACCTGTAAGTACGAGAGGTACCTCATCAACGAAATGCAAACAGCGGAAATCGAATATTAAAAATTGAAAAACAAATTTTGTATGCATGGCAATATCTTTCGAAATTTCTCAATTTTTCAAAGTTCTTCAATTTTTCAATCTTGTACAGTCCGTCGATTTTCCAAAATTTGACAATTTTGGTAAATTTTCATCAATTTTGCATAGTTCGCAAATTTTTTGAATTTGTAATTTTGTTTCTATTTCAAAATTTACCAATTTCGTATGTACGAGTAGGTAATCTAATTTTCGAAAATTTCTTTTTTTTCAAAATGTGGAAAAGAATTTTGAAAATAATTAATACCTACCAAAAAATTACGAGAAATACTTGGCCATTAAACAAACTGCTCTGTTCGGTTTAAAAGTTGATGGTGCGTTGGCATTGGGTAGCATTGGGTACTCTGTTGTTGAAACTTTTATATTTCTCGCAGCCAGACTGCGGAGGTGGCTTGAATTCCTGGGGCAAAAGAAGAAAACGATCGCCAGAAAACGTCACCCAAAAAGTTCCGTTGCGATTAGCCATCATAGTGAAATCATTTTCGGAAGCTGAGCACGCACACGCACAATCGGATGACAACCTCGATGGCGACAGCGATAGCAAAAACAACGCTGTGGCCGTTGCCATCGCCAACCAGTTGAGCAAAAAGCAATCGGACGGTCAAGCGATAATAATTGAAAAAAAACAACAAAGTGGCCAACCAGGTAATATAGAAAGATACAATTTATCGAGCGTTTTTAAAATTTTCTTCATTTATTTATCAATTAATTTTGTGTTTGTTTGTTTGCTTGCTTGCTTGCCTACCACATTTCCAATTTGACTACTGACATTTTTTTGAACAACTTCAGCGGACTCAGAATACTGTTTATCTTGGCCGGTGACTATTTCAATTCTCATTGTTATTGGTGTGCTACTAATCATAGTGCTAGCAGTTGACTGCGTATGGCGCCATCAAGTTCAAGCCACAAAGAAAACCAACATATCCCCAGAAATGGTCACTGCTTCGCAGTGATGCGTAATGTCATGCCACGCCACTTGTTGCATACTTTAGAACATGCCTTTGGGCATTATCCTACCAGCCAGCCTACCAAACAATCTACCTGCCTACCTTCGTCGATTACTCAGCGTCTACATATAGCTCGAAAATTTAAGAGTACCTAGCTACCTACCTAAGATGAAATAAAAAAAAATCAATAAATCAATTTGCTTTGTCGAATAGGAATATCTCCTACTTACCTACTGTAGGTCAACTTGATAGGGATACTAAACGTATTAAAATTACTAGGTAATCGCCTAGCCGTTGTGTAAAGGTAGGTAGGTACACGTGAAACCTACTCACATGGTCATTGTCAGTGTCAGCAGGACATAGGACGTAAATATTAGACTATGGAGTTTGCTTTGATTAAGAACAGCGATAACGGTATGTGGTCGTTACAACGCTACAACTACCTACATAGAGTAAAAATGAGTAAGTATTCTAGGGAGACATTATACTTACGAGTGGGGAGTTATCGTGTACCTTTGGTGTTATGAAACAAACAGAATGTACGAGTAGGTAAGTACCAATACCATGAAGAAAGTCGGCATGAAAAACTTGAGAAAATTATGTATATTAAAACTGTTTTTTCTGGTTTTTCGAATGATTTTCTATTTCAACAACAATGTATTTAGAGGTACTTAAGTAGGTAAAATAGTCTAGATATAGGTACGTAAACGTAATCAATATTTACAGCGAAAATTAAGACGTGGCACGGCACGCCGCAGAACAATTAGATAAAATGAACAAAAGTAGGTAGCAAACGTTTGCGTTGCGTTACGCGCTGCGAGTCAATTTAGTATACGTAAGTAAATAGGTAGGTACTAGGTAGGTAGTTAGATACATTTCATACATTGAGGACATATTTAATTATATACAGATAAAGTAGCTAGGTACGTAGGTAATTAATACTATGCATTCACAATACAGTTATATGATGGGAATTGCTCTGGGTGAGAAAAAAAAAAACGGAATTTGATGAAGTCATTTTTTTGCGGGTTGAATCTATGTTTCAATGCAACACGTAGTATGTTAACTTCTCTGTATCTTACCCGCTTGCCTGCCCACCTACCTACTTACTTATTCAACTTACAGAGTACATAAAAGCAGACCTAAGCACTATTTTGTTTAACGAAGCTTCAAAGTTCAGCCTTCAGCACTCGTTAGCATCTTGGATACGCGGTGCGCCGATGCTCCAGTAGGTATAGTAGCCACCGTCACAAGCACAGTTACAGGAGAGGTAGATATAAGAATTGTGTAGATGGTAGATTACGCGTCGTTGATGAGTGAAAATTTGAGTCGAACGCTCACCGATTAGATACACGTACATACGTACCTAGTATACCTACCTACGACATTATGATATGTACCAATGGTGCATTTTTGCAGATTTGGCTCGTACGCAGATGAGGTAACGATACATGACAGAAATGGTGTAAATGTATTAGCGATTAGCAATAGATAGACATTGTACAATGCAGGGTCAGTAATAAGTATTATACGTGTAGGTATGTACGTGTGAGGGAATCTCGTACTCGTTCAAGTCGGTAAATTCTGTAGGTGAAATGAAACAAATCAATGTTCATGGGTCTGTGGGTAGGCGACCTGTGCAATGTGCGCGTACTTACAACCTACAAGTACCTATGTAGAATTGTATGGTAAATATCAAGTGGGCTAGACTGTCTACTATACGAGTTGGTGATGATTGGAACATTATACAAATATGTAGTAGGTGTGATGTACTTATCTGTCTCAGGGCGCATTATAATTTAGATTCGAGTAGTTCATGCAGATCAGGGTAAATATTGTACTAAGCATATGTATAACAGCGACATAGATAAGTACTTATTTGTAGTATAAGTATGGAAAATATGTATCTCTAGGCAAAAGCGCGTACGCATACCGAAGGTAGATATACAGTATATACTAAAAATGGACTGTATCAGCATATTAATCTGAAGATGGTATGGTATATGGTAGGTACATATTATATATTGCACTTAGGTACGCATCATCAGGTCGTGGCATCCAGTTTGTCCAAATACACAAATTTGATATTACTCTACGCGTAGCCTACCTAGCGAGTAAGTACGTCTGCGTACAGGTACATTACATACATACATACATACATTATATTGCATTATACATACAATGCATAACGCATACACAATACTACATATTATGCTGTACACCCGATAAGGGAGTATAGATAAGTAGCTAAGCTACCTAACCAATATACGAATAGGTATAAAAATGTCATCATCGTAACAACAAATTAGCTAAGTAGGTAGTTATTGGTTGATTAGTTAGTTAGGAAGGTGGGTAGATAGGTAGGTATTTGGTTGGTAAGTACAGATATGTTCTCAACATATTGTGGATAAGTATAAATATAAATATTTGTAGGTAGGTAGGTAGGTAGGTAGGTAGGTAGGTAGGTTACCTAATATTATTGTACACGTATTCTTACTTGTAACTTATGAATATAAATTAATTTGTTTTTTATAGTTCGTTTGTTTGGTTTTCCCCCTCCCCCTCAAACACAAACGCAGAGGTGAGGGGCAGAGGAAACAACTATTATACTACCATATGTCCTTAGTTCGATACTTTTTGGTTCCTTTTGATGATATGTGTTCTAGACTTCTCGCAGGTAAGTAAACTTTTTCAACTGACTGACGGACAGCAGACGGACGTACACGCATATTTGTAGATATAAATGTACACACTTTTATACCCTTAGACAGACAGAAAATAGGTTAGGTGGGTAGATAGATAGGTTGGTAGGTAGGTAAGTAGTTCTAAACCTTTGGAATATGTTTATGGACTCGTTTCATCGCGATAATTGTGTGACCACGGAGTACAATAATTCATTCGTCATTATGGACCTAATAAATCCATTCATCATACCTACTTTCCCTTCAATAAACCTACCCAGATAAACTCGCCTTTGCTTACTTACTTACCTACCTATCTGCCTATTCTAAACGCATACTACAACGTAAGATATGTAATGTATAACTCTATGTGAGGGAGGAAGTTGAAAAAGTACAAAGGAACAGCAGCACTCTATAATATTATTATAATATATAGATGGAATACGTTGATGGTAGGCCAATAGGTAAGTAAAAGTATCTAATCTGTTTAACATGTAGGTAGGTAGGTAGGTAGGTAGGTAGGTACCCAGGTTAAAGTATTCGCAGTAATCGTAAATACGAGTAAGTATAGGTAGGTACATAATTTTGAAATTGACAAAAAATCGACAAATGTTGATATTTTATTAAGTTTTGCCGGAAGCTCTGTAGTTATGTATGTACGTAAACAGGTAGGAATTCGTAGGTAAAGATATATCCGAATGTACTTGGGCAAATTTGTCGTACGTAGTACTCGCATGGCTCAACAGTTACAATTGGGGTTATTGGCGCCTTGTGGTTGTTCGGTTAAGCGTGTACCTTTGGCTCCAGACACCAGATTCGGGTCAGAATCTAAACTTTCCGACATCTTATCGCAAATTATGTCAACGAGCGTTTCGAACACCGCCTGCAACAGTTTCAAAACAATAAGTTCACAAGATACGTATACATTCACGTAGGTAGGTACCTAAAAATCTATGTAATGCATACACGTGTATGTACATAATTATGTGCTTGGCTGGGTGATAATATTGTGTAGAAAGGTACCTACTTATAATGTGTACTAGTAGATAAGTAGATACAGTGTATCCCATTTTGAAGGGAGCCCCTCGCGTTCTCTTTCGATGTTAAAATCTATATCTACCTTATCTGTTTGTTCATCCATCCATCCATCCATCTATCTATCTATCTATCTATCTATCTATCTATCTATCTATCTATTTTATGCCCTGGATCTTTTCCCAAACCTGCATACTCATTATTAACTCCAAAATTGACACAGTAGACAGATAAGCTGTTACGTTCAATACCTTTACGTTGACGTTGTCCTTGGCGGATGTTTCGAAAAATTCGATTCCGAGTTGATCGGCTAGTTGTCTGCCTCTCTCGTAAGAAATAACGCGCTCGTCTTCCATATCGCATTTGTTTCCGACGAGAACAACTTGGGCATTATCCCACGAATAGGTTTTAATTTGTGTTACCCTAGAACGCAATAACAACAATGATACTTGTAGGTATACGTATTAGATAGTTATAGGTATCTACACGTATACATAGATGTGTGAACATTATGGTGTACATACAATAAACGTTGATAAATCCTATAAGTAGGTATATCTACTAATTACAATCACATTATAATCGTCTATACGAACCAGTCTTGAACACTATTGTAAGACTCTTCGTTAGTGATATCGTACATTAAAATGAATCCCATAGCTCCGCGGTAGTACGCTGTTGTTATTGTTCTGTATCTTTCTTGACCAGCAGTATCCTGAATCACAGAACGCAGAGGCTCTCATATTATCAATTTTATGTGTACATCACAGTGTACCTAGGCAGATAGACGTACCCATATTTGAAGTTTCACTCTCTTGTCATGGCGGAAGACTGTTTTAACTTTGAAATCAATCCCAACCGTAGATACAAAAGCGGAAGTAAACGAATCGTCCGCATATCTGAAAAGGAACGAAGTTTTGCCCACGCTGCTGTTTCCGATGATCAACAGTTTAAACATGTAATCGAAATTTTGATCTGGGCCCTCTTTCTGCCATTTACCATCTTGTTGACCAGCCATCTAAAACAAAAAGTACCTATTCGTGTATTCATTCTACCCATCCGTAAGTAGAAGTACCAGTATACAATTAGCAGTACTAGCTATTGCTGTGGTGTGGGCTGTAGGATGTAGCAATATATTTACTTATGTAGGTGTGATGGTAATCTTCACTAAACTGTACCTACTAAGTACTATACCTGGCTCTTTAGTTGAGACGTCTCGGTGCATAGACGTGGTACTAGGCGCAGATACACACTACACAGCTAGGTGTAGAGGTACTATATAGAAAGTAGGTACTTACCGTTTGAGAAAAACTAATCGCACGTGTCAGGTAAAGTTGAATGCGTTATGTAGGTATGTATACGCGGTAAAAAGAGTTCTCTTTGATTGAAAATGATGAAAACTAGGGTACGTATACGTAGTTCTTTACCCAAAATCTACGCGTATACGTCGCAGCACATCACACGTTGTAGGGACATGATTTCACTCGTCGTGCTCCGTACCACAACCACACATACACACGTCTAGCTATTGGACGAGCAAGCACCGCAATAAAACAGAAAGAAAAATAAAAATACGTGAAAAGTTATGAAGAAAACATACGTCAACGTTGGTAAAATGTTTCTACATGTACCTATACGTACGGTTGTGTATGTAGTCAGATACTGGAACGTACGTACAGGTACACCCCTAACTATCTTAACACCTAGCTGTTATCGGATGACAAACACAAAAGCGATTCACTATTGTTCTAAACACATATTATATTAGTAAGTATATCATTGTGTATACCTATTTCTACACTGTAGGCTGTACTATACTTAGATGGTTAGAGTTACCTAGCAGTATCAACAGTAACGACGACGACAACGACGACAACGACGACGAAAACAACAACAATAACAACGACGACGACGACGTTACCTATTAATAAGCAATAATCACACCGTACGAGTACGTATGTACAGGTAGTACCTAAACGTATGTAACAATGTTGGTGCGTTGAATTGAAACTTGCCGATACGATACAATACGACGCGAAGCAATGCGATTCGGTGGGGTACGGTGTGCTGGGATGGTAATCGAAAAGCAGGAAAAGTTGAAAAAATTTACGTAGAATGTCTCTTACTGATTTCAGGTCTTGCGCACGAAAGCTGTTGTTAGAAGTTATCGATTCGCTGACAACGACGGGTATGAACTATAGCGGCCTCTGCCTAATGCCCAACACCAACACCAACACCACCGGCACCATCACCAATCCCGAGCATGGTAACTACTTCGCCGCACACCGTACCTACCGCCCACGCTGCTCTGTAACAGCTTACCTATACATAGCGTTGCCTATGCCTTCGACAGAAGCCGCACTCAAAATTGAAAAATTTTCATCGTCATCTACTTGTACTTGGCCGTTAGTTTTATGGAAAGGGATCATAAATAAAATTACCAGGTGATAGATAAGTATCTACCCGCCTGCATACCTAATTGCCAATTGCTTACCTATATCTTACCGTAATATTCACGTAGGTAAGTAGGTATAAGTAACTATATCTGAAGTGCGATATTGTCAGTTGTTAGTGTTGTGTTGAGTCTTACAGCATGATACTGATGTCATATTGCAGCACCGCGAAATAAAATACGTGACGTGACATGAAGACTGAAGTAGAAGAATGTTTAGAGTTGTCCAGTGTCAACTATGCACTATGCTAGTTGCCTCTGTTTGCGACCTGCCCTCCATTTCGGTGATATATTATTTGCTCATTTATTTATTCATCTGATACTTTTCGTTCAACAAGTAGGTTTATCTCTTACTTACCTACCTACATACCTGCCTACCTACACCAATCAACATCGTGAGTATACTATATTATGTAGATTATCACCAGCATCATGGTCATGGTTGATGAAATACCTATATAATCATTGGCCTGCTAACCTACTCCGTCAAACTAATTTTAATCAACAAAAATTCACTGAAGAAATATAGCAAAACTGAAAATTATCAAAGAATCTACCTACTTACAAAATACCGCAGTCAAGTCAATTAGTGAAAAACTACAGTACAGATTCAATCAGTACATGTTCATTTTTGAGGCAATAATTTTTTCACTGATGCAGATTAAGCAAGTAGATACGTACCTTTATCTGAACATTTGTACAGATTTGAATATTATGACAAATGTCACAAGGCTGGGTCTGTAGCAATGATGTAGGAACCTACATTCTACGTTAAAATGAAAATATATCTTGCGTTTCTAACTTGACGTGACGTTACATGTGTGTACCTACAGTACGTGTGCTAGGTATGCGTATACCTGACACCATCATAAAAATGTACCTACTATGTACTTAGTTTACAATACATACGTACGTACGTTGCGTTGTTACGTATTAAAGTTAACCGCAGCAGCTGAATCAATATCATTCGCAATTCGCATTCACTCCACACTGGCATGGCGATGGCGGTAAGCTCTATAGGTCAGAGTTGCGGTGGGGGCATTATTCTTGACGAGCACTTCGTCGCTGACAATTTTGGAGGGACCGACCTTTTTTGATTCCCTTAATTTCAATAATTGAACTGACCTTCTTCCTTTTGTTTAAATTGATCATTCATTCTGATACTGATATCTCCCCTACACACCCACCACCACCCATGGAAGGCTTCGCTATTTTTACTATGTATGTACTTATATTTTGTTTAATACAAAAATACCAATTTTTTAAAATAGGTAAACATATATCTTGGGAAATTTACGAATTTCGAACATTGACAGATTTTGGAAAATTGACAAATGTTTTCCAAGTTGTTAAATTTTTAAAAAGTACGTACATTTCTTTTAAATTCCTTGTCAAATTTTATAAAATTGGCAAGTTTTTTTAAAATTTTATCGTCACATGTCTCGGAGTTGTCAAAATGTTGAAAATTTTCGAAAGTTGTTGAAGTGGTGAAGTTGACAATTAATTTGTGAAATAATGATAATTCCGTAACTAATTAGAATAGAATTAGAAACATCCGATTTTCGAGATTTGAAAAACGTTTTTGTACAACGCAACCACGCGTCCCCACAGGTCCCTACTCCTTAACCGATCGTGGTGACTGCGGTGACTCGTGCTATATGAATGTAATGTGCAATATGTATGTGCAATTGTACATGTACTTCTACGTAGTAGGCGCGGCGCTAGGTAGCTCTAGCGATACAGGTACATACGTAAGATACTAACGCTGACGACCGACATAACAATAAAAAATGAGTAGTAAGTAGTAATGTACTAACTAACTATCTAATCTTAGTCTCAGTCTGTACCGCGCATACGGCAGCGAAACGGTCGTCTGTCGCGTAAGATTGTCACGCTGTGCCAGCACCGCCGTGGCGTTTCTTTTGTTCGTTTCGTTTCGTACTCGTAGTTTGAGTTCGTATACTCATTGTTGTTGCGCGAACGTGAACGCGTGTAGTTTAGCCGCGTACAGACGTACACATTTCTGATTTCGTCGTCGTCGTCGTCGTCGTCGTCGTCGTCGTAATCGGTTTATTTTTACATAGGTACATATTTATTCGTTTGTGTGCGTCGCGTATCACATATGTATGTATATACATGTAGACTGTTAATTATATACTCAATAGTCGTATAGTCTGCAGTTAAAAAGTTGATAGAACGATAAGAGAATAGTGCTATGTCCATGTAGATGTACCTACGAGTATAACTACCCACCTTTGTCTATGGTCTATGTGTGTGCTGTGCTCCGGTTCATTCTTACTTTGACTTCGTTATTCCATTCCGGACATGTGGAGTGTTGTTTGTGGTCTCCGAAATGTTAGTGCGTATGCAGTGCTCGCGATTGTGAATAATTTATTTATTGCAGCTTTTACATTATCGTAAGTGGTACCTTTTCGGGTTTTTCGTTATTCTTCGGCTGTGTTTTGTTCTACTTCGAAGTACCATACCATATACAACCGACGGCGACGGATAGTGTATCGTATATACTTACTTACGCATTCGTTGTTTCATTTTTCAAAAGTTGTACGTTTTCGCGAAACCCGTGCAATCCTTCACAACTACTTAACATTACCTACCTTCATACGTTTCAAGTTTACTTATTGTAATCGCCGTCAAACGTTCAGGCACTGATACTTTTCGTGCCCAAAGCAATTTGTAATTATGTGTTAGTTTGTTTGCTCTTTCGTGATCGTATTATTCTCGTAACTCGATGACTGAAATGGGAATCTTATTCCATTGATCAAGGCTTAGAATAAGTGAGTACAAATACACCATCTAGTTACATCTACGTAGTACATCTACATACACACTTAGGTATGTACACTTGCATTCAAACTATGAAATTTGAATTTTCTACAATTGGGTGCAAATAAAAAGCATAGGGACGTTGCTTTGCTACCTGTGCATAAGGTAGTAACGCTATTCATTGTGTTTAATAGTAAATGTGTAGGTAGGTAAGGTACTGGGCTTGTAAAAGCGCGCGTAATGTTGGTGGGTACTGATAGTGTCGAACTGTCGATACGTACACGTACTAGTTACTGCGTTTACTTTTCGTCTCTCATTACTGCGAAGCGGAAGTACGAAGCGAAGTATAACAGGCTTTACCAGCTGTTGCATTGGCTACGTTCAACCCTTGGCTTGACTCAGCCGGTTCGAATTGATCTAGTAAGATTAGTTTTTCGAAAATGAATTACGTATGAGTAATCTGGTTTCATGATGGTTCATGTTGAGAAAAATTGTTCGATAACACAGCCATTAAGTATAATAGACTATGCACATGAACTCAGTCTCAGTTCCAGAAATATGATTGTTTACTCGGTTTTTTCCGCATGACTCTTAATATAAATATAATTAATTTAGTCCACGTGGAACTATGGTATTTGTACAGTATCTTCCCTTCCCTCCTCTTCAATAAAGAAGAAAAAATTTTCTATTTCGCATTTCTTGAGAAGCAAAAAAAAAAAACATTGAAAATTTTTCAATCTTTTTTTTGCCAAGTTCAATAGAGTCAATAGCCTTGCCTCGTGACGTTCTTGGAAAAATATAGTAATGAATGAAAATGTTTATCTTTTAATGTTCTACCAGTTTTGTTTCAAAATTCTTGAGAATTTCGCTCAAAAGTCGTGAATAGTCAAAAGCTTTTCAATACTGAAAATTTTTCCGCACTAAGCTCATACTTTATGTTGCTCTAAGAAAAAAAAATCAAAGAAGTACTTAATAAGAAAATTGAGGGGAGAAAAAGGTCGACTTTACCAATGATTCGAATTTTTTGAACGCCCTGAAAACCAACATTGGAATTCTCTTTCGCCCAAACGGCAACAGAATCATCACCGATTCTATGACAGTTTGGGTGTGTTGAAAAAGTACCTATGTCGGTACTCGGTAGCTCGGTATATTCTCTACCGTGCTTAGTTATGTAGGTATACAAAACTTCATCTTTGCTGGGATTTTTTTGTGGTTTGACTACATTTCACGAACTAAAATGTCCACGACCATTACGTTGGCGCGTACGGTGCCGAGTCAAGCGCAGAATATCGCGAACTTAGTTGACTGCGTTAGGTAATAGGTAGGCAGATAGGTGGATAATTGTTGATCGGTGGATCTGTCTAGGTCCAAGTCTAAGTATTGCGATATGTATGATATGTAGGTACGTAAGTGAGATAATTCGATGCATACGTATTCAATTGCTGTACATGTTCGTAACGTTCTACTACCTACAGTGCCCAGTGCCTACTAGTGAACTATTCGACACGACGCGACGGGACGCAATCGACGCGATTTGCACCGGCCAACACTAGTCTTACATTTACTCTGCTGTTCTGCAGTTTTCGTTTCACTAGATATAGGTACTAATATTATGCATTTATTTTGTGTTGAATTTTGAAGCAAAGATGCGGGATAGTGGCGAAGGTGACGACAGCTACGGTGGTCTATTTGCCGGTCATTTTTCACATTTGTAAATGTCCGTATCGTTGTGCGGCGGCGCTAGCGGTTGGTTACATTTTGCAAGGTGATTTGTTGTTGTGTGGCGGCGGCGGCGGAGACGGCAACGACAACGACGACGGCGGGCGACGACAAAACGTCAAAATTCATTCGACAGATAAGACGACGTTGTTGCGCGTAAGTAAAGTACATACAAATACCGTACTCGAACCATCTGATTACATGCACGATTTTTGCTCTTCGCGATGTGACACTAATGGTTGGAGGCTCCCTTGCACTTATGTAATACATATCCTATATAAGGTACATGCGTCTCATATACTAGTCTTAATTTTAAATACTTGACGAAAAAATTGGATCCTCCTACTCCCCCTCCCTCCCTCCCTCCCTCCCTCCCAAGGTAGATTAGTGCCACTGCATAAGAAAACAACCCACAAAAACTTTTAGCTCGATCGATGCATAATTTACTCCTGGCGCAGGGGCAAACTGTAAAACACCCGCGACTACTGTAGTTCCCACGAGTGCCGGTGAGAAACACGACGTACCTTTAGAATGCATGAAAATGTCAATTTTTGGGGCCCATTAGTACCGAAGATATGTATCACTTCTTCCACTGGGCTCTGGTGGAAAGAGTTGTGATTGTGAAGTAGTGCGACTTGCAAAGACTCCTGTCGCGTCGAGGGAATCATAAATTGTATCGATCAAAATTTTTTAGATTTTTTCTCATGTAGTGTCACCAATATGGTATAATTACAAAGGATCTTGAAAAAAAAACAACAAAACAACGACGACGGAGACGCCGACGTTACTTTACGTATAAAAACTCGTCCAAGCTGGGAATTCGTATTCGTATTTGGTACTCTATCATACGTATAATTATGTAGGTGCTTAAGCTTACGTTAGGCTCGTCAAAGTACGTACTCGTGTGATACTGACGTGATAGTGAGACTGAAGCATTCTTGGGCCGTTGAAGTAGCGAAGATGAGAAACGACGAGACGCGATGAATGTTGGTAGACTTGGCAAAAGTATAAATTTAAATTGTGACGTCAATGATACGCGTACTTACTCGTTTCGCATATGTATGTAGATGTATACCTTCTCGTACGTATACACTGCCTACCTATACACGTACTTACTTATACGTTGCCTTGTGCAGTGAGACGTAATGCGGCGGCTCGCTCGCAGTCACAAGCTACGTATAATATACGTATATAATATTTTATGTTTTATACAAACAAACATACCTACTTAGCACTTGGTAGCGCGGCGCTGCAGCTGCTGGCGTCAAAAGTAGATATACGTGTGTAGATGTGGTAACGATTGTTGGCTGGCTGGCTGGCTGGCTGGCTGCTTGGCTGGTTGGCTGGCAAATCGAAAAATATTTAAGTAGATGACGATTTTTGCATTTTCCAAAGTGGACCTATGTAGTACGTGTGTACTTGTATTAATCAGTGCTGCCAGATGATGAAATGCAATAGTACGCAACGATCGCATATTTGATCCTGTATCCTGCGGGTGGGGTAAGGTAGAGGTGGTGAGGTACGTAGACGTACGTACCAGCTATTACTTTCTTTTTTGCTGGTATAATTTCAAGTGATAAAGGCAATATAATGTAGGCAGGCACTTAAGCAGGTAAGTGACTCTGACTATTGAGTGAAGTGATGGTGCTTGTAAATTGTATGTAGCTCGATGACGCGACACGACGTTGCTTTTTCAAGAGTTCTTCTCTCATCCTCGACAACAATGAAGGCAAAAAGCGATGGATGGGTGGTATTGTGTTGCCAGGCGACTGGCGAGTAAGCGAGTACCTCTACTTACCTACCACCTAGACCTACCTACGTAATACGTACGTATACCTACCAGTGCGAAATGGTTGCGAAATAGCACCTACGTGTTCAGCCTACTGTCTATAGGTAGAATAGTATACCTACTCCGCGTTTTCGTCTGTTTCGGTGTAATTGTAAGTACCTACTTGTGTTATGCGAGTTCAGCGAAACAATGCGAATACAACAATGACGACGAGATAAAGAGGCACTACAGCTGTACCTATCTCGCGAACGAGATTCCAGTCTTAATTTCAATTCAACGCTTCATGTCATCAAAAATTTAAAAATCAACTCTCGCGCTTTTCGTCAACTTTACCCACTCGGTGAATGAGGTGGTCAGGTGTGACCGCATAAATACATTACCTAGCTAGTTATTCACTAGGTGTAGGTACCAGATACTTCTTTGATGTCGAATAGCTCATCGGCTTGGTTTCATTGCATGATTTTATCATCCTGCAAGACGAGGTGAATGACCTACAGGCGGTAGTGGATACTTACAGCGTAGGTAGTGGGTACTTGCGACTGTTGTACAAGCAAACATTGCTTATTTATTATAACTGTAGGCATTCGTCTCCTAGTCGTACTATTCAACAATTGTAAGTACATAGGTGAGCTGTATGTGCCTAGCTACCAACCTACTACATACCTTTACCTATACTACGTGTACCTATCTACAATGTCATGACGTCAAATTTCATGTTGCAGAACGACGGCGACGAAGACAACGTTGGCTTCGGCGGCGGCGGCAGCGGCGGACGCTGCTGCTGCAAATTTGGTGACCGAGTGGCGACACAGTGACGTCATCGTCGCCATGTTGCACCTCGAAGGATGTACGTCATTTTTCCGGCCGAAGACGTAGTAGAGTTCACAATAGCTCGGCCTCCCCAACCCAGATTTCAACATTGCAGTTGTCACTGCATCGCACTGCAAAAACGAGGTGAGATTTTTACCCAAGTACCTACAACTTATCAGACTCGTGTACCTTACCTTGATCTATCAACTATATATGAAGGGTTCGTTGTGAAAAGGGCAGTAGTCCATCGTGACTTTTCAAGATGGAAG
>FIZT01014995.1:0-31879 GCA_900065295.1 Paracoccus marginatus | reverse complement strand
ATGCGTTTAGGTGTAAAAACGCGTGCGTTTGCCTCATATCTTTTTTTTTGTCGGGTATAGGTGTTCACTGTTCAGGTGTACATTTACAAACATAAGTCAGAATGTAGGTATGCGTTTCTTAAAAATCTTTCACAAAAATAACACCAGTGAAAACCTCGCATAAAATTTTTAATCGCACTTCAGTCAGTAATTAATGAAAAATCGAACCTGCAAAATATTACGATCTTCGTGCAAAATGTTCTTAATCGTTTTTCTGTTCTTAACAATTTCGACAAATTGTGCCAAATTAGACGAAGTGAACGACCATGGCGTAGCATTTTTATTCTCTCGTAACGTGCCCAGGCTAATCTACAATGTAAAAAAATTAGCCGAACACAATTATCTTATACTACGTTCTCCGACTGCTACTGCTTGCCCAGAGCAAACCGAAAAGGAAGAGATATTCAACCTTGAGCAGTCGTTTGGCAAACACAGCCTATTTGTACGCAACATTTATGAACCTTTTGAGAAATCGGTAAACATCAATTCTGAATGCCGCAATCCTTTCAGAATGTCCGTACTTTACCACACAATTGGCATAGAATTTCAATTTGGTTTCGAAGTGAGTGTTTTAGAATGTATTATGCACGATGACCAACTAAAATAATCATGTGCATATATTTTTGGCAGATTTATTACGAAAAACCTGAATTCGAATCAGAAACTTTTACAGATTCAAAAAGATGGCAATATGATTCGGTAAGATGAGTTTTTCTACAGTTATTGTCAAGTTTTGCGAGTTCAATTCACATAATATGGTCCGTCTTTCGGCAGATTACCTCCACACATACCGCAAAGAACCGTCTCAAACCTCTCTTACATTACGTACCCCAACAGGCCGCCACTATCGTGACTTCTATTTTTCCGGGGCATAAAGTTTACCTCGACGACGAAATAGAAATGGTAACGATGATATTCTTGCCACGAGGTCTAACCACCTAGTTGTCTTATTGTTCTAAAATTTGAAATAAATCTCAGGGATTCGTATGGGCAATGACATTCTTCATGAAATTCAACTTCAGAGCCAACCGCTTGGCTCAGGCTGTGTATGATCCGTTTATATCAACCCGAGGAGTTCAACGATGCGATGATTGGAATCTAGGGTTAGAATATTACAAAACGTTTGGTATTCCAATACCTGATTTATACTCCGAAGTTAGTTTGCCTTTAATGATTCGTTATTTTTTTTTCAAAGAGAAATTAAACATGAAATTCTTTGCAGGAAAATCAAAAAAAAATGTTGGAAGGAATAAAGTTACCAGTAAAAAATCACGACGACCAAAATGAAGAAGACGCGACATGCGAATCGGAAGGTGAATGTTTTACAGAATGGTTATCAGTACCGCCAGGGCAGTTACAGTTTCTAGGCGTAGGACCGGTTTCTTGTTCTTATTTACTGGCAGCTCCGGTATGGAAAAGTACAATCGACGATGTTTTGAAAAAATTAGATAACTTTATTCAAACAATACCGAAAGTAAGCACAAACTTGGGTATTATGTAGTCATTCTAATTAACTGCGGCACGGTATTACACGACAGATTAATTTTATTGTTGAAAAAAAACAATAGGTGATTGGTATTCCAGAAGGAATCATGGGGATACATTCTGGTATTTATGGTGATCTACAGCTACCAAGCAACGCACAGAATGAAAAAGTTTTGGAGAAAATCACGCTAGCAGAAAATAACATTCCAGTTCCGGATATAATTTACAAACTCATCAAATACAGACCGACCGCTTGCGAGGCAGTGCTCGATGCAAATGATTTAGCTAAAATACCCGATGAGTTGAAGGACTACCTCAAATCTGGGTATAATGAAGATGTCAAACCAAAAGCTGATGACAAAAATGACGAGTTAGAAAAACACCCCAAATCTGAAAACCGGGACAAAAATAATCAGTTGGATGGAGATGTCAAACACGAGGTGGATGACGGAGACAGTGAATTAAAAAGACATCCTGAAAAGCTTGAAAAGAAAAAACCGAGCGAAGATGATGCTGGCGAATCCACAAAGTACGACAAAAAAGATGACGATGAGCCATTACCAGACAGCAAATCCAAAAAACCAGAAAGCTCATCTCCAGAGTACAAGCACGACGAAAGTGTATTACCAGACAGTAAACCCAAACAACCAGCAACCTCGAAAAATTGTTTTACTTTACAAACAGCTATGGTTGTGGTTGTTCATAATAATCCTTATTTTAATCCTGCTGAGGATAAGATCTGCAATGACATGTGCGCCAAGTGGGGCTGGGAAGAAATACAGTACAGGATGTTGAACGGCAGACGGTTCAAATCGAAATATATTTATTGCTGCAAAGCATCTGATATCAGGGTTCGAGAGAAATTGGGATTAAGTAATGACAAAGAAAGCGAAGACAGCGGCGTTTTTGCTTTGAACGCCATTAATCTTCCTCAAATCAATAAAATGGGGTTTGCGGTCAGAGATCTTCGCCATTTTATCGTTAACGATTATCAGAAATCATTCGAAGGAGGGCAATCTGAACCAGCCGACCCTAGGGAAAATGATGAAGCGGTTCGTCCTATCAATATCGTGAAATACGTTGCCCGTGAGCTAGATTTTTTGAAAATGAGAAAACCGGAACATGATGGAGATGAACCAGTGAAGTCAGAAACTCAGTTTGCAGATGACGCAGAAGATCTGAAGAATCCATCAAACAAAATTAAAACCAAATGAGCTGCTTTTTCTTGAGATTAAAATTTACTTTGTAAATATTACTATTAACCTCTTCATATGTCATGATTTATCACTTTGAATTTAAAAATCTAATTTTAATTCTGGTCCTAATAAGAATATTATAATGATAATGAAGTACCAATGTAAAATTTGTTAGCATTAAAAAAAAAAAAAAAAAAAAATGTTGTGTAGAAAATTGTAATGTAGAAAAAATAAATACGTACCTAATCCAAACTTCAATTTCATAGATATCAATAAATGATTAGAGAGTAGGTAAATATGAAATCAATTTGATTTTCAAGCACTGTATTTTGCTTCGCATCAATAACAAGCTTTTAAAAGAACTCCAAGGATCATTTTATTTTTGTGAAAATGGGGCAAAAAACAGGATCTTTGTTTTTCTATAATATGTAGAATTGTTGACCTTTTCCTCAATTATTTCCAAAAACATCTTTTCAATTTTTCTAAAACATCACAGCAAAATTTGTGCATTTTTCATCTTTTTTATGTTTCATTTCATCAACTACATGCATTTTTCATACAAAAATATCAAGTTGCCCACTTTTGTCAAATAGAAGTGAATTCGATCCGATTCCCAATTTTTTTGAATTTTTATTAGAACCCAATTTTTCTTCAACCATTTTCCATTACTTAAAACGATTTTTGTTGTACTGTAGGTACGCATTCAACTAAAAAAAATTATACCCCCTCCCCCTTTAAAGATCAAAAATTGAAAACATCGTCAAAAATGGTTTTTTGCTTCTTTTTTTTCACAAATACCTGACGAAATGCGTAGATTATTTTAGAAAAATTTTAACGGTCTATTATGGGAAAGAAATTTAATTCTCTACAGCTTTGATTCTAGGTAGCTGCCAGTTTCAAGTTCAGCCCCGACAGTGAAAATTCAAAGATCAAAATTTTTAAAATTTTTAAAAACGGTCATCGAAAAATTTTTTCAAAAAAAAAAAAGTAGAGTGCCTTAAGGGATCCTATTGAAGGAGTTATACATCATAATCACTTCAAGAGTTCAAGATACAACCCTTCAATGTGGGTGATGGGGAAAAAGTGCACTTGACTGTTTTCAGTCCTTTCGATTTAAGGATCCCTTCGGGCATTTTACTTTCTTTTTTGAAAAAAATTTTTCGAAGTATTTTAAAAATTTTGATCTTTGAATTTTCACTGTAGGGGCTAAACTCGAAACTGGAAGCTAAAATTTTGGTGGTGAGGTACTAAGGCTAAAGGCTACCACTGAGACCACTTTTCGTCAAAATCCCCGGGGACACTTCATGAGGTTCCTAGTAAGAGCTCTAAAGGAAAAAAGACTAATGTTCTTTCTTTGTACTGCATTGGTTATGACATGACACATAAAACGTGAAATATTAACTTGAAAAAAACGCGTCATTTCAAGACAGCAGTAATACGACGAACATTTTGCTCGTACGTACGTAAGGATTTATTTGTTTTATACCGAAAAACAGCAGGTGTTATTCATCGTTTGAATATCGTGTCATTCGAATCAAGTTTTATTACTTGTAACTGCAAAATTATAAATTGTTTTCAAACGTGATTGCGATATTGTTTTAAAAAAGCAGCTGCGTACAAGAACTAGGTACATAAATTAGATACGTATTCTACCGACTCTAGGATCCAGAGGGATACACCCACGTCGCACAGCCTGGTCTCTCGAAAATGAATCAAATCTCGAATTTCGTCGCCCTTCAGTTGGTGTTTTCCACCCTATTTATTCTTGGAAAATGCCAAGAAATGCGTAAGTTTGAAATCTATTCACTTGAATGATACCTACATCTACATGTTTTGTTAAACGCGACAAAATTTCACCTGTATTAGCTTTAATTTTCAACACCGAAACAAACGAGGTCATAAACGTGAAAAATCTGAAAGCTGCCGATGAACCAAAATTAGCAATAGCTTGTCCAGGTCCCGTTCGAGTGAATTCTTTTTCAGAAAAACGGCCAAGTGATTCTAGCTCTAGTGAAGAACTACTACTTGTTAAAAAAATTATTACAAAATCGGACTTGAGAGAAACCAGTTTCGAAATTTGTAAAATACCATTCAAACCTTCGACCATCATCAACAAGTCTACAGATGAAGTGGAATTCGGTTACAAGGTTGCATACTCAACTCATATACCTACTTAATTTATTCACGTATTTTTAATTGTGAAGATTCATTCGTCAGATTTTCTACGAAAAATCTTTTAAAGGACAATTGAAGGAATCACCTCGAGAAAACTACGCGCCGGTAAAAAAAAAAAATACTTTATGGTCTATCTATGTACTTTTAGGAAAAGATAATTTTTTGTACTCGTACTCGCATAGATAAGCGATCTACCGACATCGCAGCCACTCCTAGTTCGTCAACTCTCTCGCACCCGCACCTTGTTGAAAAGTCTTACTTTCCCAAGAGATAATCCACCAGAAATGAATGTAGAACATGAAGAAATGGTAAATATTTATGCAAAAAATTGGTTTTCTAGCGGGAAAAAATTTCTCAGCGAGGGTCGTCGGTTTTAGAGTTTTTTATGGATACCAATGTTCAGTTTGAGTTTCAATAGAGACGATTTGAATCCAAATTGGATAACTTACGAGACCGAAATTGATTTTCCTGATCCTTCGAAAACCTGCGAAAATTACGAATTAGGAGAAACAATCTACGAAGGCGTTGATTTAAAAGAAGTATACGAACAAGTAAAATTGAATACACACACGCTAACATCTTTGAGCAATGAGACCAAGAGGTTTTATAATTTTTTTTTATGCACTAATTTTTACTAAAATTTGCATTCATTTGGGAGTAGAAAAATGTAAATAAAGTATTCGAGGATGTAGTAAGACCGCAGAACAAAGGAAACGAGAAAGAAGATTTTTTTCCAGAATTGGCCGATGAAAATAATCAGCTGTGTATTACTCGTTGGAGTCTGATCCCAGACAAGTACTTTTATTTGCGTACAGCAAAATCTCTCACGTGTTCGTACCTCAGTACTGCGCCAGTTTGGTGCTATTTAGCTACAGAATTATTGAAACCACTGGACGAATACATCGATATAATAACCGAAGTGAGTACTAAAAATTTTGTTTTTACGATATTCGTCAACTTCAGTAATTAACTACTCTGGTCCTACGTCATTACGAAGAAAATACAGCCGATGGGTGGAAAATTACATATTACTTCTGGGACCAATATTATGACACTGGAGATGCCTACAAAACTCAAAAAATTTATTAAAAAAAAGAAAATAAACTTGGCAAGACGAAACGGTAGAATTCCAATGCCAACCTCGGTTTACAAAATCGTCGAATACTGTGCAAAGAATCAGAAAACATGTATGTACTCTGTAATCATTGAAATAATCAACAATCCTTATACACAGACAGACCATCAGATTTGCAAAAAAAGCAATTGCGAAGAGTGGGGCTGGAATTCGGTTTACAAAAATGACGGTACGCAGCCTCGCTACATCAAATGTTGCAAACTAACTTCAGAAATTTGGGAACAATTGAGACTATCCGAGAATCGAAAACAACCGATTAATTATACCCAATTCAATTTGAATAACTTTCTAATTTCGTCTAACAACGAAAAGGATCAACCTTCTATTGAAATCTTAAAAACAGCAGTTGATAAAAGAATACAAGAATTACGTACTAAAAGTGAACTTGACACAGATGAAAAAATTCAAGCATCTGGGGTGGAAACAAGCGCTGCACAATTACCAGATCAAGCGGATCATGTGAATCAAGGAGATTCAATAGTACCAGATCAAGCTAATCATGTAAATCAAGAAGATTCAACAGATTAACTCAAGATTCCTATAATTTTAATTTTATAAGAGTTGAAGATCAGAAATCTATCAACCGTAGTTTTATGCACCTGGATAGGCCTATAAGTACCTCAATATTTTAGTTTCTAAAACTTGCTCATTCGTTTTCCTAATACCTATTGTATATCTCTGGATGTGGAATTAGTTTTGTAAGAAAACTTCCAATTAAAACTAGAATTGCACTTCAAATAAACACAATGTACTTCCAGAAATAAATAAGCAGCTTTACTCGTAAAATTGTAGAAAATGCTAAATAGAATAATACATTCACAACGGCTGACTATTCGTAGGTACAGATTATTTCATCAGCTGATGAACATCACGCATCGGTAAGAGTTGATTGACTAGTGCTAGATAACGCCAACTCTGTGACAGCATTCTCTTCATCGTCCACTTCATCGAGGGCAGCAGTGGGCGCAGGTACAGACTGTACAACGTTCACAGATCCGCCGAAAGAATGATCAGATTCTGAGCTAGAAGGAGCAGCACTACTTTGAGCAAACTGATCGACGAATTGAACCGCGTTGATGGCGGTACTTGAATTATTTTCAACCGAAGCGACGCTGTTCGTAGTAGAAGTTGGGCTTGCGAACGTATTAGGTAGGGCGTACGTTTGTACGTTATTTTGTTCGTGGTAATCTTGATCTTCCGAGGGTTCATGAACTGGTATAAAAATGGGCTCGTGTTTAACAATATGAATCGGAATCGGAACCTCGACAGGGATTCTCACAGGTATAGGTACAGGCACAGGTATGGGTTTCTCTACCGCATACGGTACTCTCTTTTCGTATGGAATCGGATAAGGTTTCTCAATGGGTATGGGTACGGGTCGATCTTGAGGTATGTATTGCGGATAAGGTACTTCCTTCTCAATGGTGTAAGGTACTTTCTTCTCTATAGGCACGTGAACAGCGTAAGGACGATCGTACGGTATCTTGACCGGATAATAGACTGGATTTTCGACAGCATACTTGACGATTTTCTCTTTGAAAACGGGGTACGGTTTTGGAACGATGTAAGGAACTTGCTTCTCAACGGGCACTTTCACTGGAACGGGCACTTCTTTTTCTACGGTATACGGCTGAGGAATATATACGTTGACTGGATATTGGTATGGTTTTTCTATCGCAACGGTATACGGTTTTGGAACAAATACCGGGTAAGGTCTCTCTACGGGTACCTTTACGTAATGTGGAATCCTTTTTTCGGTTTCGATTTTGTAAGGTTGCGGAAGGTGTTTGGTGATGATGACAGTTTTCACGTGATGTTGATCTTGTTGCGACTGAAGTTGAAGAGGAGGCGGCTGATGTTCCTGGTACAAGTATCTGGCATCGTTTTGACCGAATCCTTCTCTAAGATGACGCATAACCGAATTCCAATTAACATTGTAGTCGAAAACGTTAAAAGTACGATCATTTGCGAAAGCGTAATCTTTAAGACTTTTAACCGGTTCCGAACCTCTACTGATCGATGAATCGTCAATGAATTGAGAGAAAATAGGAACAAACGCGTTCGTAAGACCAAAAATTACAAATAATCTCGCAAACATGTCTGCGTATCGTACTCGCACCATATTCAACTAAACCTCGCATCAGTCGCTCGTTTGACTTTATATAAAAATATTTTAATATACAAAGTTATCATTATCAACGAAGACTTTCGCTGAATCTGTCATGCAAATGATTTTCATATAAGATTGATCGCGTCTGCGTAAGTCACCGGGGGAATTTTAACCGTTGGCTAGCTTCGTACAAAGTCATGGAGAAAAAGAGAAAAACGTTTCTTGAAGAAAGTAAAACTGCATGAAAGACTCGAATTAATTAAAGACGTACGGTAACAGTCGTTACGATTTTGTAAACGTTTATAATGTATGTTATCGTAATACTATTGTACTAATTATTTTGTTACAATTATCGGTTCGATGAACACATATTCGTGTAATTTAATAACAAACAACGGAAATTTACGCACTTGCACTACCTGTCTGGATACGCGTACAAGGTAGTTAAGTGTTGATTTATTTATTCGTCGTCTACGTTACAAGTTACAACTAGGTACGAGCTGTACCACGTAAATGGCCATATTCGAGTTCGAGATTCCAAGATGGAACTTTCATTCATAAGTTGATAAATATAAATAATCGACAGAGTGAACTACGACAATGTAAACTTCAAGTTCAAAGCTTACCTACTCAGAAGAACTGCTCATCTGCAGATTACATCCTTCTTCATCAATAAATCATTTCTTTGCATTTCTTAAAGGAACGGCTGATCAAATTGACTGACTGAAGAAAGTATTTTTAAAATTCAAATAATGGCGCACAAGAACCACGAACCACTACACTAAACACTAGACTAGAACTAGAATAATTATAGAATCTTGAGGTTCTAAACTTGCGGACTGCGGTCGGACTAGGGCACTAGTCGGACCGGAACAGAAACTTCCAAGTTTCACGTTCTAGTCGAGATTTTTACTGGTAATTTTATTTTCCAAAATTAATTATTCCTCGTCAGTTTTCACAGTAGACTACCTAAACTTGCTGAGCAGAGCAAAATCAAAATAAATTCAAATTCAACTCGCAACAACGCTCTCTGCTAGAAAAAACAAGGTACTTTAACAAGGAAGCACTGTTGAGTTTTTAAAATTTCTAAATGTTTTCGAATTTAATATAAAACATTTTTATTTCGACAATAAAATCCACATTTCTTCATAAAAACATTTTCAAATTCTAATTTACTATGAAAAAGAACTTGAAAAATAAAATTTTCAGTGTTTTACTCATTTTTATTCTTCAACTTTTTACTGTTACCAATTTTTATTTTCTGATTGTGATCAGGGTAACATTGAAATGTAAGCTTTCAAAATTTGTTGGTCATGGAAAGAAATCTACAAAGGAAAAAGTTTTGATCGTTCATTTTCACGAGCAATTGCCTCTCACTGTTTGTAACTTAATGTTTTAAAAGTCGATTTATACGGTTACTCCATTTATTTTACTGTATTACGAATACCTAAATCAAAATGACTGTGGCTACTGAAACGGAGCCGGCTGCGAAGACCGCTGAGACTAATAATCAGGTATCGTAAACATGAAATGTGTTTTGTCATTTTTTTTTTTGAATCACTTCCATTCAACTTTTCAAATTCATCTCAAACATTCTTAAAATATTGTCAACATTACGCTTCCATCATATTTTCCATTTTACATTCATATCCTTAGCTTATTCATCAAGTCTGCGCTGAATGACAGCTCGCATATATACTCAAATGCTTGATCAGCAATTACATTTGATGTGTTTCTTTTGCAGTCTGAAGAAGAGAAAAAACTTCAAGAAGAACTTAATATGTTGGTTGAAAAAGTCTTGGTACGTGTTGGCTATCATTTTCGCCATTATCGCCCGATACAAACGATATTTTATTGACTTACTTTCTTCCAGGGCAACGAAGTAAATTTATACGTACCCGCCTTGGAGAGTCTCCGCGACTTGATTCGAACTTCAACTACATCAATGACTAGCGTACCAATGCCCTTAAAATACCTGCACGACCATTATAGCAGTTTGAAGGAAGCTTGTAATAAATTGGAAGGCAAAGCCCGTAGCTTATGCTGCAGTATTGTATCGGTTCTAGCTATGGGTCAAGCTCAAACGGGCGAATTGGATTGTTTAAAGTATTGTTTACTCGGCCAACAAAAAGATGTTGGAGATTGGGGTCACGAATACGTTAGGTACATCTCGTTTCTTCGTATTGAGTCGATGATTACGAATAATACATAATAATAATCTTATCGATCGTTACAGGCAACTCGAAGGTGAACTCGCCGAAGAGTGGAATAATCCTGATGCCGACAAAGATCAACTCCTTGAACTGATCAAAAACATCGTTGACTTTGATATGCGTCACAATGCGGAAATTCAAGCTTGCGATTTACTTATGGAAATTGATCAATTGGATTTGTTGCATATGGATCAATCTAATTATCTGAGAGTGTGTTTATATCTAGTCAAGTAAGTTGATGGTGCGCGTTACTTTCGAGTTTGAAAGATGACCAAACTTGATTAATTTCTTGATTTTTTGCATAGCTGTGCTATGTACGTTGAAGAACCAGAAAGAGGAGTTATCTTAGCCGGTGTTATGAAGCATTATCTCCATTACAAGGAATACCCTCGAGCGTTGGCTTTAGCTATGTTATTAAACGATACAGAAAAAATGATCGAGATTTTTAATCAGTGCCCTGATCCGTGAGTTTCAATTTGTTACAATTATTGAACTAATTTTCGTATATTTTCTACGAAAAATATTTTTCATTTTTTAGTACAATTAGAAAACAACTCGCATTTATGGCTGGTCGCCAACACATGAATTTAGAACTCAGCGATGACTTGGTAGATAAGCAAGATTTAGTCCAAATCATGTCAAATTCTCATATCAACGATCATTTCCATAGTCTTGCTCGAGAAGTACGTCGATGTGTAAGCGATTTTACTGTATTGGCAGTTGTATTAATTGTCTTTTGTTTCCAGTTGGATATTTTAGAACCTAAAACTCCGGATGAAGTTTACAAAACATGGTTGGAAGGATTAGTACTTAGACCATCGTTCAATTTAGATGTTCCTGTCGACTCAGCCAAACATAATTTAGCTTCTACGTTCGTAAATGCTTTCGTTAACGCTGGATTTTCGCGAGATAAATTAGTTACTGTTGAAGATGGTAATAAATGGATGTACAAGAATAAACAACACGGTTGGTATTTTTGTAGCGAGTGATACGTTCTACGAGATGTTGTTCTATTCGGCGCTAACTTTTAATTTGTTTTTTTAGGCATGTTGAGCGCTACAGCTTCTTTAGGTTTAATTCATTTATGGGACGTTGATGGTGGTTTAACTCCGATTGATAAATATTTATACACAACCGAAGATTATATCAAGGTAATAAAATTAGTTGAAAACTATAGGTATCGTTGAGAAAAATTAATTTTTGGTTCTTGTAGGCCGGTGCTCTTTTAGCATTAGGTATTGTAAACATCGGTGTACGTAACGATTGCGAACCAGCTTTTGCCTTGCTGTCGGATTACGTTTTAAAAGACAGTATCACTCTGCGTATTGGATCCGTATTGGGTATATTTTTCGATTACTAACCTCAAGTAATATGAATATTCTGATTCTAAATAAGTTTTTTTACATTAGGTTTGGGTCTGGCCTATGCCGGTACACAGCACGCAGACGTGACGTCGCTGTTACTACCGGTAATGTCTGATAAAAAGTCGACATCCGAAGTAGTCGCCTTGGCAGCCATCGCATGTGGTATGATCAACGTTGGATCAGGAAATCACGAAGTTGTTTCATCGATATTGCAAACTTTACTGGATTTATCGCCTTCCGAACTAAATGAAGGAACCTTTTCAAAATTCTTACCGCTAGCTTTAGGGCTATGCTACCTCGGTGAGTAAATTAAGGTAAAGGTGTACCTACTCTTTGCGTATTCCATTGGTTAATTGAGAAAAATTTGTATTCTTTGTAGGCAAAAAAGACGCTACCGATGCAACCTCCGCAGCCTTGGAAGTTCTACCCGATTCTTTCAAATCTTTTGCGAAGATTACATTGGAGATGTGTGCTTACGCCGGTTCCGGCGATGTGCTTGTTATTCAAGAATTACTGCATACTTGTAGCGAATCTCAAAGCTACGTGGTTAGTACCTAATTATTACGATAACTTCAAGTTTGAATGTTTTCTATCGGTCCGTTTTGGTTTACAGAAAGAAGAGAAAAAAGAGGAAAAGAAAGAAAAAGAATCTGATAAGAAAGAGGATAAACGTGACAGCAGTAGTAAGAAAGACCTTGTGTCTAAACAAGCCATCGCTGCTCTAGCAGTAGCTGTTATAGCTATCGGTGAAGAAACCGGTACTGAAATGTGTACTCGGATTTTCGGTCAATTAGTAAGTTTCAACTATGACTACTGCTCTTCTCGAAGAATGATTCTTTCTAAACGCGAGTGTTCAATCTCTAGGGGCGTTATGCGGAGAACCCAGTAAGGAGAACTGTTCCACTGGCAATAGCATTGTTATCAATTTCTAATCCTCAATTAAACGTGATCGACGTGTTGAATAAATATTCTCATGATTTAGACGAAGAAGTGGCTATTAATGCGATATTTTCAATGGGTTTGGTCGGAGCTGGAACCAATAATGCCAGGTAACATGATACAAACGAAACTCGCCATCGCTGCTGTAGGCTAGAAATATTACAATTTTTCATTTTTAGATTGGCTACGATGTTGCGTCAATTGGCTCAGTACCACGCTAAAAACTCGGTCCATTTATTCATGGTTAGAATAGCTCAAGGATTAACCCACATGGGCAAAGGAACAATGACTCTGTCGCCATTCCACACCGATAGACAAATTTTAAATCCTATTGCTATTTCTGGTCTTTTGGTCACGTTATTCTGTTTCTTAGATACTAAAAATAGTAAGATTTTTTCTCTTTTTTCCCCCATCAATTCAGCCTTGATATACAAATGTACTAAAATTGAAACCATTTTTACAGTTATTCTCGGAAAATCGCATTATTTATTGTATACCTTGGCCACTGCTATGTATCCTAGATGGTTGGTTACTTTAGACGAAGATTTGGAACCACTGCCCGTTACTGTTCGAGTTGGACAGGTATGAATTGAAATTCTCCAAGGGAATTATCATCTCTTCGAAGAAATTTTTAATCGGCGCTTGTATTGTTTTCAGGCTGTTGATGTAATCGGTAAAGCTGGAACACCTAAAACGATCGCGGGAGTTCATACACATACTACACCCGTCCTGTTGGCTGTTGGCGAACGAGCTGAATTAGCTTCTGATGATTACATACCCCTAACACCGGTCATGGAAGGATTCGTTATTTTAAGAAAGAAACCTGCTGAGGAATAATTTAACTGATGTGCGAATTCATTTGATTTTTGTTGTAAATGTGTATTTAAGTATAATAATTTTGTTTATAAAAGTTTTATGTATTTTCTAATTGAAAAATTAATAATATAATGAATTATTTATGTTCGTATCCTGTTTTGTTCGAAAGATTTCTTTCTCTTTTTAGGTTGAAAGCTTGAAGAGGGTATCTCAAGTTTCCGTAACATCCCAAGACTAGAAATTGAAGAGAAACTAATGATATCGCTCAAAACTTAATTAACTTTAACCCATCATTCAAATCTAAACCATAATTTCAAAATAATAATTAATTGTTCGACTCCAACTATTGTCAAACACAAAGAACCTGCTATCAGTATTGGTTTAAAAATTCAAGGAAACAAGTACTCGACAAATTAGTTCTCCTCGTTGGAGAATTTTCAACGAACATCTTTCCGTTTTCATGCCATATAAAGTAGGAGAACGAGTATCAATAAGAGATTGATTTTTATAAAATTTATTATCTGTATAAGCATTGAACATATTTATATGATACCGATCTTGTTTGCAACATCTAATGCGTCATAATCTCTGGCTAATCTCACATAAGCTTTCTTCTTACCATCAGGCCTAAAAACAAGAAAAGAACGATTAGAATCTGAACTTCAGCAATATTTCAAGATTGATGTTGGGAAAATGATAACAATCAGAAAAAAATTGTCTTCAGAAAATTCAAGATTGATTCTCAATTTTTAAGTCATCATGTTTCATAAATACACGAGTCACAAGCCAAATGCAGTGAACATATCAATTTTTCAGAGATTGAATCTCTCCTTAATGATCACCACATTTCTAGGTACGATAACTTATAATAATGATAAAAATTGACTAGTTTTCTCACCTGATGAGTGTGTTAACTTTCGCGATATTAATATCGTACATCTTTTTTACAGCGGCTTTAATATGGTGTTTATTAGCTTGTAAATGGACAATGAACACCAAAGTGTTGTTATCTTCAATTTTTTTCATCGCAGATTCGGTAGTCAACGGGTATTTAATGATGTTGTACGGGTCCATTCTGCAAAGAGAAAAGTTACATCAAAATCAACATAGAAATACAACCGGTACAAAAAAAAACTAAACGCAATTCTAACCTAGTCCTCTTGGGTACGGATTTCCTCGGATACTTGGGATTTCTAGGCGGACAGAAGGTTTTCGGTCTACGGAAACGTACCGAAGTCCGGATTTTTCTCGTTCTGTGTCCATGGGGTCCTTTCAAGAACTACACAAAAAAACACACGCAATGTTGATAGGTCACAACAATACGAACTCCAACAAACTGACACAACAACACTCACTTTAACTTTCGTCTTCAAAGCCTTCTTCGCAGCTTCCTTAGCCTTGGCCGCCTTCGCAGCTTTCTGTTGTTTCGGAGCTACTCCTTTCAAAGGTTTGTCCTTTTTGTCTTTCTTTACAACTTTACCCGCATCTTTACCTTTTTTAGCATCGGGTTTACCGGCAGCTTTCTTCGCATCACCTTTCGCTTTGGCTGCTGGCTTCTTGGCGGCTTTAGCTGGAGCTTTTCCACCGGCTGCTTTCGCGGAATCCTTTCCTTTCTTGGGTTCTTGTTTAGCGGGGGCTTTTTTCGACGGAGCGGGTTTAGCAGCTTTGGCAGCTTCGGGTTTTTTACCAGCCTTGGCTGCGGCTTTAGGAGCCGGAGCGGGTGCTTTACTCGAAGAAGCCTTCGCAGCTTGTGGAGGTTTGCTCTGAGCGGGCTTCGCAGATTTACTCGGCTGTCCAACTTTAGCCGTCGACGGCTTATCTGACGCGGGTTTAGATGCTGCTGGCTTTTCGGCTTTCTTGGCCTTTGGATCTGAAAACACGTAAGTAGAACTGATTACAACTACACCACAACAAAGAGTTTAGAATCTACGGAATACGTAAGGAACGTGGAATTTGTGTGAACCTGAAGGGTATTTCAATTATAAGGAAATAATGTGTTAGATACAATGAAGTTGATGGTATGATTATATTTACCATCAGCACGTGGCATGCTCAATATGATAAACAGACCATAAAATTAATAACTGATGGGTTTAAAGAAAATACACGTACCTGGTTTGTCCGCCGGTTTTTTGGGGGCCATTTTTCAACGAAATTTATAACTAACACACTCGGATCGAATAGATGAAATTACAAAACTATTGCATTTTTTTCAAAATTCCACATCAAAAATGTGTTGAGCTTTTAGATTGCCGACACGGAAAATGTTACCATACTGGCAAAACACAAATAAGTCGTATAGAGATTTTATTATTTTAAAATTTTTTTTTTGCCAAGGTGAAATCGATTAATTTAAATCACCAAAATTATGATTGAAATCATTTTATTCATTATAAGTTTCTTATATCCAATTTATTCTTTTTATTATACGATTTTTTATAAAAACTTATTTAGAAAGGTACTTTTGGTGGTTTTTTCAATTAGTACGAATTTCAAACTGCATTCACTATTTACTACGATAGCAAGCTATAGCAAGAAAAAATACCTCAACTCTCCAAAATAATTTTGAAAAAAAAAAAAAATGTCATACATCTGACTGTGCATCAATGCATCACAAACCAAAAACGTTGACCAAAAAGAGTGAGGGGTAAATTTGGGGGAGTGAGGAGAAAAGGAGAAATCAGAAAACTCAATCTCATAAACCATAAACTAATGTAAACGATAATACCAAGTTGAAACTTTAATTCAAATTCAAATTGGTTTCAATGTTTTATTCATTCAGAATAAGTGTCATAAATCGTTGTGAAATTTGAACTCGGTGCGTCGCAAAAATGTATTAGATTGTTCCTGTTTCTAAAATTTACCAACCAGCACAAAAAATACCTTCGATCGTGTTTCAAAATTTTCAACTTCACTGTGTTTATGGTAAAAATATCTTTCTTATTTTCGTACATATAAGTATTTATTGCAAATATTCAAGATTATAGGTTTAGTTACATCTTATTGTCTCAGGAACTTGTGTATTGTATTGAATACTGTAACGGTTGGGCTACGTAGATATTTTACCGGTTAAAAGTTCATCGAAGTGATTCAAACCATGGCTTCGAATTCTGCCAACGATCAATTGGGTGTAAATAAAACATGGGAGCTGTCACTGTACGAGTTACACAGGTCTCCACAAAAAGCCATCACCGACGATACCGAAATCGCAGTCTCTCCCAGAAGCCTTCACAATGAACTGATGTGTCCCATTTGTTTAGATATGTTGAAAAAAACTATGACCACAAAAGAATGTTTGCACCGTTTTTGCCACGACTGTATCATCACAGCACTACGTTCAGGTAACAAAGAATGTCCCACTTGTCGTAAAAAATTAGTTTCCAAACGTTCCCTTCGTCCTGATCCAAATTTCGACTTGCTTATTTCTAAAATTTACCCGAGTCGCGAAGAATACGAAGCTCATCAAACAAAAGTATTAGATAAATTGAATAAGAGCCACAGCCAAGCCGCTCTCGTACTTTCTATCAACGAAGGTATTAAAATCCAAAATCAAAACCGCTTACAACGTATAAATAAGAAAACGCAAAACGACGAGAATTCCGGTGTAGTCGACTCCACGGTATCCGAAACGAACCAAAACGATTCCCAAGTGCCCTCCAGCACTTCGATTTCGACATTTCCCAAAACTACGCAGAAAAATTCATCATTCGATCAAGACGACACTGAGAGCGTACCCGGTACGTCGGGCGTTAATTCGAACCCTGTTAAAACCGAAATCAGTTCAGATTCTGCTGAAAGTATGACTGAATCCGGATCAGTCAGCGAGGGTAGTTGGTGTGGTCCAACATCGTCTGATGAAATCGAACTCGTATTTAAACCGCATCCCGATGAGCATAATCGTGAATTAATCAGATCGTTGAAAGAAGGATCGATCCGGTATCTGAAAACAACAGCCAATGCGACGAGTAAGTTTTACGGTGCTTTAGCATTTGTATTTTCGAATTTGCCACTCTGTAATTCGATTTAACCTCGGGTTATTTTTACAGTGAGCCATCTCAGTAAATATCTAGAGACCAGAGCCTCTATCGACTTAGGATCCATGTGGAGTAATCGTGAAATCACGTTCAGCGTACATATAGCTCCAAATCCAGGCCATTACATCAGCCTCAACGATAACGAATCGCTGAGAAACGTAGTCGATAATTATTGGAGAAATAATAAGCCCTTGGAATTATTCTACATTACTAAAAAGAAGACTAATTCCGGCAAGTCGTAAAACGACAAGCCGCAAAGAATGATTACAGGGTGTAAATATGTAAAATTTTGTTTGTCTTCTACGTATTTTTTCTCTTTTTTTCTATTCATTTGTACTACGTCTGCGTGTGGAACTGTGGATAAATGTATTCCATTTTTACATTTGTAATATTTTCATGTAAATTTTCATTTTAAAACATTTTTAATATAAATTACGTATTGAAATCTAATCGTTGGTCAATTTTTTGAAAATTGTGAAATCTTTCAGAAGATTGCCTCATTCGTTGTTCATTTAGGCAAAATCCAAAAAGGAATGAAACTCGTGACAATATGGGTAATGTTCAAACAAACCTTTACTGATAAATAGGACAAAACAAAGTAGGTATGTTTACAAGCGAAAAATACGTAAGCGATGGATGAAACGAAACACTAAAAATGAACACCGAGCTTAACGATAATCTTAGATTACTATCAACAATAAGTATACAATTCTACGAATATCACACGATTCTTGAAAACAGCATAATTCTATATCACAGAATATCTGAAACAATTGCCAAACACCACATAAAAATCATAATTTGTAAGGTTGACGTAATTAATTCGTTATAATTACCAATCACATTGTGGAGGCGCCGTACTGAAATAAGGAGCGGAATCTCGAACTAGTAAAGTATGACAAACGTCGCAAACCTTGGAAGGCCTATGATGCGGCCCACTGTTAACTACATGAGTTAAACAAGATGAACAAAATATTCTACCACAGTGTCTACAATGTAACTGAAAGTAACACACAACAATTTTACATTAAAATTCATTAGGTGTCAGTTGTAAATAGCCGTAGGTGAAACAAACCTTTTTTCTGGTAACTGAGAAATTATTTTTACAACGTTTGCATTCCAAGACATCTTCTTCGTGCTCCCAACGAACCTAGAAAAAAATAATGAATCAAACGACAATCATAAACCAATTGGTAACCTGAGTGGCAAAAATAAACAATTAATAATTAAAAACCTCATTTTCAGCTTCACGAATTTTCTCCAATTCTTGTTGCAAAGATTGTGACAGTAAGACAAAATCTTTTTGCACTTTTTCACTGTTATCTAATTCATTTTGTAACGAAGACACTCGTGATTTCAATTCGCCCACTACTTCTTCTAAATGTTTCTAAAGAAATTAAAATAATGCGATCAATAAAAAAATTCACAATCGAGGCTTCGCTATTTATGCTTATAAACGTGAATAGATACCTTAGAACTAATTAATCTGTCAACTTTGGCTAATAAATGCTTAATTTCAGCTCGCAACGTGGCATTATCTCGATCCACACCCTGATACGCTTCTTTATGATGATTTCTTTCTTGGCTAATAAGGTGAACGTCGTTTCTAAAATGAGGAAACATGACGGATCGTTAATACGAAAGAGCAATTTTCAGACATTTCAATCAACGTACCTCAATTTATTCATATTTTCCGTCAGTTTATTTTCTATTTCTATCCTGTTCTGTTCGTCGATTTGCGACTGGTCTCTTAAAATTGTTATTTCTTCTTTAAGCGTAGCAACCATTTCGTCTGCGGTTTCTTGAGCTATTTTCGCTGTAATTAGTTCTTCTTTAATGCGCAAAGTGTACTCGCGTAGTTCCTAAAATTGAAAATATCATGTTATTTTTCTTCTTAAGGATCGTCCTATTGTGATTCGCTGCGTAGTACACTTACATCTATGTCGTCAGGAAGATTGATCCTTTCGTTTTGTAATTCGAGGGAATGTTTGGATTTTTTTCCGACTAAATTATCATTTTCCATTTGTAACCTACGATGAAAAATTCAAAAATTATTTAACCTAATCGATTCAAAATCGAACGATTTACCACTAAACGAGAAACTGATTCTCAGCCTACGATAGTGCATCATTGCAAAACAATGGTTCCCTCGAGCCAGTTGGGACGCGTTTATTATTTTTTTTATTATTTTTTTCTACCAGTCAATTCTTTGAATCAAATGCAAAAAATCGTACTACAAATGTTCTTTATAAATTTTGTGAGTCATGATACCGGTAGAATTTTAGCACAAACATTGTTAGAAATATGTAATCATCACTCTTATCAACATTTTTCGAATACAGGAAATTGGTTTATCGTAACTGACTGCAAATCAATTGCGCACCTATCAACTCAAATCAGCAGAAAGACGAAACGTTGGAGAATTTTTTTTCAATTACCTATTCAACTCTCTTTGCACATTTTCTCTATCGGCGCATAATTTTTTCAGTTGCTGCGTGACGTCGTCGTAAGTGGACGAAAATGAAGCGCGTAACTCCTTCAATAGCTCTTCACTTTTGGTAATTTTCGTTTGTAGAGTTGAAACCTACGAGGAAAAAAACAATGTCGAGATGTTTTTTCCAAAGTGGTAAAAAACATAATCACGATAAGTACCTGTTCTTTGTATTCTTCTTTCTTTTCGTTCCACTTCTCTTCCATATCTTTACGGAATGCGGTTTCTTTGCTCAACTCTTGTTTGTATCTTTCTAAAGCTACGATATGTTTCTCCAAATCGTGTATTTTTTGTTGAGCGTTCAACAGTTGCGCTTCGTAATTGGAACACATTTCGCAAGTACCTAATGTTTTTTTACCATTTACCGGCGAACTGTCTAGAAGCGATTCTACACAGAATGAAAACAATCGTAAGTGGTCAATTCGGTGGAAACTATTCACAGTTGTTTCGGTTTACTCGTCAAAGCATTACCTTTGGCAATACAAGACCCATTCGAGGTTGTTTTACGTTTCTCGTTTACTTCATTGGAACCTAAAAATTAAAATAAGCAACTATTAAAACCAACCATCGTGAAACGATGTCGCGTAATAATGAACTCAACAACACGTACGACAAAACCAAACTGATAACTCGTTATCAATACAACTAACGGTGGTACTTTTTACAAAAAATACCGCGTATTCGGAATTGGTCATTATTTTTTCTATAAGTAGTGGGCACCCTTATAACGCACGAACACGATCAATACCAGGGAAAAACAAGTTGACGCTGGTTACGTTCTTTCAAACTGTTTCATATCAAACCCATAAAACGCATCTACATCTTTATGTACATAGTACGTGCGTTCGGCCCACTGAACCATAAAGCGAATCTTTCAACAAATCAAATAAACCGTACTTTGGTACGTATAATTTCTTTTTCTATTTCTGTTATCGATAACACGATGACATTGAGTACATATTTACCGAAAGAATTTCTCGCTCGTCGATACTTTTCACTAATGCGGTAATCGATAATACGTTACCTAAATTCGTGAAAACATTTTCACTGGATGATTTCATTTGAGATGATAGATCATCGCTAATGTCATCGTCCAAATCAATTATCTGTAATTTAAACAAATAAATTTTACTCATTACGAATTTCTAATTTAAAAGTTGAACTAGGCAAGATTCTGATTAAAAATTAGCCTTACCTTATCAACGACCACACTTTCAGCACTCTTAGCTTCTGATATGTTCTGGAAAACAACAAACAAACGATTATAAGGTGAAATATCAAGTGTAAAGCATAACATTGAAAATATTGATTAATTTCGTGCGTGCACTCGACAGGAAAACATGAAACTTTCATTCACTTCACCAACGTTCCTTTACGAGGGAAGACAGCTTTTAGTGAATGGGTACTAAATTTCAAGGTTTTTTTTAACTTGATTATTCTCTGATTAATGAACATCTCAAAATACGAATATAAAAGCAAAAAAATCATATAAATTCAATTTTTATTAAAGATAAAAAATTTCATGAATTCCCCAAAAGAGCACTTTTTATTCAAGCCAATATGTTGAGCTTTGCATACCTTATTTCCACTCTGGTATCTTCTCACTTCAGCATCCATTTCGCGAAGTTTATCCTTTAACGCTTTAATTTCTTCTTCCAAAGGAACAACCAACGATCGTAAAACTGCGGCATCTTCTTGGGCCTACAAATGATTCAATTCAACAATACGTACGTAAAAAATGTCAAAATTAAAAAAAAAAGTATCATTTAATCACGAATTTTTAGATTATAGTATTAATTCTGTTCTAGTTTATCACTAATGTAACGCAATAATATTCTGTTTAACAGTTCAAAATACATGAAACATGCAAGTCATAGTAAATATTCGAGTACAATGACAAACACACGAGTTTGTTCAGCGAATTATTTTTGTACACACAAGCAACTGGACGAGAATAAATAGAATGCGTACTACGAATTACGATACAATAGAACTGATGCGTATAAATCTCTACAAACACTACTCGTATACCAATCGCATGCAAACTACGAGTACGTGTCGTACAAGTGAACAGAAAATTAATAAATTTACCTCCTCAGCTTAATATTGAGACGACACGCGAGATTGTTTGGATGACACTTTGATTTTACTAATAATTAATTTAAAATACATACTGTACGAGCAAAATATTTCACTTCTCATACTTTGAAGGATTTTAGTCGGCAAACGAGCGAATTGAATTAGTAAATGAAATATCTCTTTGTTTAAAGAGGTTACTTAATTACCTTGTTCAATAATCCAACGACAGACTAAACTAGTATTTAGTTAAAAACTGGAAAAAGTTACATGCATGAAAAAGCCGAAAAAGTTAACAACAATAAAAGCGTGACGATACGACATTTACGTACATATTTGTTTACCTTCCGCATGCTATCTTCTAAGCTGTCCGATTCTGAAAACTGGGACAGCGTAGCGTTGGCGAGATTGACAGCCGTTGAGGTACTAATGTTGTCGTTACTACTGCTGAGTTGAGTAGTGATTTGATTAGTAACCTTACGAGCCAAGTTGGAAATTACAGTACTGGGGACTGATAAAATTTGAGGCATTTCGCCGCCGGAACTCGAGTTACTAATTTTCAATTCGTTCAGTTCCGAAAGAAGCCTCATATTGGAGTGCCGAAGTTGTTTATTTTCGCTTTCGTATTTACTATTTTCTTCGACCGCCTCTGAAAATGAAAAAAAAAAATCGATTAATAAAATTATCGTAAGTTTTGTAAATATTCAGGATGAAAACTACCTTTAAGTAAATGCTGCAAAGAAGATAATTCATCTTGGTACTTTCTAGTTTCAGCATCCAATTTTGATTGGCATTCTAACGACAGAACAGTCATCTGACTTCTGCATTCGTCTAAATCATTCTGTAAGCGTTTGATTTCCGATTTCAAACTTTGTTGGTCTACCAACTGTTGCTTGAACTCGTCTGTAATAGAGAAATAAATCAATAAAATCTACTCTGAACGTGTATAAAACAAAGCGAGAAGAGTAAAGTATAGCACATTTATTATGAAATACCGCTACCAAAGCAGGCACACAAAAACTCACTTTCTTTTTGTAAATACAACTCTTTCATTTTTGCTCTCTGAACACCAAACTCTTCTTCAATTTTTTTCTTCTCTATTTGAAGAGAGTTGATTTGTTGAGCTAAATTTTCAACTTTATCTGAAGAAACAAGCTTAAGATAAACAAAGCGATAACACACAGGAGGATTGTTAGATTGCAAACCAAGATGGAAATGCAGCAGGATAGAAAGTAAACATAAATTGTAAATACCTGAACCTGACACACAATTGAAAATAAAAAGCAAAAAAGACCAAAAATAAGATGAAAATGTTTAGTGAAAAACAATCCAAAACACTCGAATTTTCAATATTATTTTTAAATATTTGAACCAAATTTAAATGTATCAGGTAAAAATATAAAAGCAAACGTTGAAAAATTTCCTCCCACATTTATCATGCCATATTAATCCATGCAAGTGCGAAAAATTCAAAAACATCTCGAATGCATCTTACTATATAGTAAGTACGTACCATTATTTCCATGGACACTCAAGTTTCCATCACCAGTGATCGAATTTTCATCCATCGTTTTCTAATTTTTCAGCATAAGACGAATGAATGAATAATTAGTTTGACGTGTGAGCTTCAAATTAGTAATAACATTGGGAAAACCTGGAAAAACAGATGTTCAAATAATGTTGAATGTGATTTGAGAGTACAACATTAATGCGGTGTCAAAATTTATTCAGTTTCATTTAATAAAGCAATAAAAAGAGAAATCAGAAACAGCAGGAGATAGCATTAAATAATTATAAAAAGAGTAGATTCAGAGTGGACAAACATATTGTACAAAAACCAATTCACCTGTTCAATGCAGATTGAAGTTTACTGAGTTCCTAAGAAGTAAAAAAGTTGGAGGGATCATGTTTTAATGATAACGAAAAACGTAGAAGTATCACGGCATAAGAACTTAGTACAATTGAGTAAAGCAATTGAAATAATTACTAAAAAGTATTTCAATCAACGCTCTGTCATAATTTTTTATCAACGTTGAAGTTTTTTTTATCGAATGCGTTATCGATTTTCTGGAAAATAGGTATTTTGCTCTTTTCCCAACCAAAATTTTAAATCACAAAAAAATTCACAGAAAAAAATTCTAGAATATTCAGTGTTTGCTACAGTTTTTGCAATGTGAAGAAAAAAAAGTCATAAATTATGGATAGTTTTTCATTTTTTTAGACTTCAAAAAAATTTGCGGATAAAATAAAACTTTTTCATATGCTTTATTTCATAAATCGAATAAATTAAGACAAAAATGGTATTTGAATTTGAACAATTTTTTAATTTAGCTGTTGATTTGGCTCCTGTGTCCATCAATGTGCTCACACTGCAAACAATGACCTTTACGGTAATGAGAAAGAACATTGGCCAATCCGACATTCCAATCACCTAATTTTGTCAGACTATACGATTGAAGTACTGAAGTTTTCAGAAGTTTTGGTGAATTGTCTTTAAATTTTGTTAAATTTGAGTTATTTTTATTGAATCTACTTGAAAAATGCCACGACGAGGACGTTCTCCATCACCCTCCAGGTAAATATAAATAATCACTTTCATATTCTTATTTTTCACCTCACGAAATGAGTTTCATAAAATTGACTATAATCCCTTTAACACCTCGAAACACTTGTGCTAACTCAACAACCTCTACGTATTTATGGAATTATTGTTCAAAGGTATCAAACAAAGTATCCAGTTGAACTTTTGAAAATATTTTCAGGGTTACTTAGAAGTATAAAATATCGTTTATGTAATTCATAACTTTCGCCTGAATTGAAATGACCTCTAAAAGAGTCAATAGTATCCATAATTACTGATTTTTTGTTTCCATTTAGGTCTGCTCCCCGTAGAGCAGCTCCCGCTCCCCGTCAAACTCAACCAGTCCCGACTCAAGCTCATCCACCGGCTCCAGTTGCTGCCGCTCCTCAACAACCCAGTTTATTCGGTCAAATGGCTGCTACTGCCGGAGGAGTAGCTGTCGGATCGGCAATCGTAAGTCAATTTTTTTTCAATAATAATTGTATGATCAACGAAGATGAACCTTCTAAAATGAAAATGTTACAGGGACACACTGTTGGACATGCTGTAACTGGAATGTTCAGTGGTGGAAGCGACAAGGAAGCACATGACTATGCTGCTCCACCTGCTGCTGCCGCTGGCGCACCTGCTGGAGCCTACCAACAAGAACAACCCTCGGGAGCTTGTGCATGGGAAATCAAACAATTCCTTCAATGCGCTCAACAGCAAGAAGATTTATCTCTGTGTAGTGGATTTAATGAAGCCATTCGTCAATGCAAAGAAATGAATCGTCAGTATTAATTTTACATTTTCTATCTTTTTTGTATCGACGAAATGATTAAACGAGTATTTCGCTTCATAGGTTTGGCGTAAGAAGGAACGAAACACCGTTTCTAATTTCTAACTGGAATTAGGAAGCATTCTTTAGAAGATTCTCCGTATCAATCGTTGAAGAAAATGTAGTTAATTACTTAATTTCAACATTAAAGGCTTAATGCGAACATTCGATTCCTATTTCTACTACTTTGTACTAATGTAATAAGTAATATTCCATGCGACGGTTCAATTGTTGCATTTGATTAAAACGGCCTAGTTGCTGTTTTAAAAATCGCATCAATTCATTTTTTTTTGGTGAAAGTTGATTGATTTTACCAAAGATTGGTAATGTTTTTTTTTTCGCATATTCACATATTACTGCGTTGAATAAATCAATTCTGTATTGATTTTTATTTTTTGCTTATGATAAGCCTTGAAAACCTAGCGTGTAAGCCAAATTTTTTCAAGTTCTTTGCGTTGATGGTATATTTAAATAATTTCTTATATTCTGATGAAATAAGTTGAAAAAATTGTTCATCGTCGACTCATGTACTTTGTTGTGCCAAATTGCACAAGCGAAGGTAAATATATGTACTTCCAACGATGTGTTGAACGTAATGCAACGGAGGTGAAGTTTCTTGCCACAACTTCTTTCGCAAATTGCGCATTGTTCGTTACTATGTAACTATGTAGCTGCGATGGATTTTCGCAGGTGCGTTTCAAATTTAAAAATACAATTTGAAGCGACGCGACGTAAGTCATATTGTGTACATATCGTCTTGATTTTACAAATTTCATCATGCAACTTGCAAAGTGAAGCCCGATACAATGATTTTATGAAAAATGTAATTTTCAAGGTTGCACCGTTACTTCACGAATTCGAAAATCAGGTGGAATAATGATTCATCACCAATGTGCTCGTTTTACAACCTATCGCGGTTTGACTTTGAATTTTTACTCGAATCAGATTAAAAACTGGCTTCAGATTACAGGATTTTTACCTTGAAAGCTTCACTTATTTTTACGTCGATGATTATTTTTATTTGCACAAAAATTAAGTAGGCTTGATGAGAATCGCTGGAGAAGAAAAAAAAAAATTACTGAATTACCTCATTGGCTAGGTTTTTATGTTCAAAAATTGTGACGTCTTATCTAAAAGGAACTAGAATTGAGCAGTCAACGACCCTTTGCTGTTCTACGTAGTATGAGATTTTAAAAAGCACCAAAATTAAAATTCTTACACATCCAATACCTACATAGAAGTTGACGGCCTTCAGCCAGCGGTAAATCCAAGTACAAAATATTTACCTATTAATTAAATCGCTCAAATGGAATATTTATTCTGTTAGCACTTTTCACGAAAAATTTACCATTTTGTTTTCTATATTGTGGAAGTAGAAATATACATCGGTAAGGTACCCATATTTGGTTCCCATAATGAATTAAATGCATTGATTGACGATATAAGCACTTTATCATTATACTTAGGTACTTATATCTAGCAACTGAACGCATTTCAATCATAATTAACGATACGTTTCTCAAGTTTAAATTTTATATTAAGTGCCTAATTGTTGAAAAATTAAAAGTTTTTCGTCATATGTATCATTATCACATTCGCGATTAAGTGCGCTAACAAAAAAAATGTTAAAGTAGGTTATTGAACATGCAAACAGGCAGCTTTGCTACCAAAAGAGCATTTCAATGGCTCTAAAAGAAAAAGATTGAACGCAATAATTTTATAGTAAGTAGATATCTACGTCTTCTAATTTAAATTTTTTTGCAATAAAGAGAATAGATTTGCAAGTCGAATATGCATCTTTTTCTATCCACCACCAATCATTGGATCTTACGAATATTTTATAATTATTTTCTCAACATGGGCAACTTTTTAGCAAACCTACGTCTGACGGTATGATGGGTATCAGGTCACGTGATTACCTAGGTAATATTTTTACGATACCTAACCTATATACTTAAATAAATTATACCAACCCAATGGAGTTGTGTTACCAATTATCATGAGTGAGAATGATTGCAGATTCATCAGACTTGTACTCCTACTTCAATAAAACATTAGGTACCTATACTTACTTATGGCATTGCAATACCAGATATTACGTATGCATGCGGAAGTCTTAACCTTAAAATTCGTCACTTAAACCATAAAGCATGACAATCTTCACCATATTTACATCGAGGAAAGAATTTATGTTATGCAGTTGTTTCAATAAATGTGATACAGTTCAGCCCGAATGAAAGGCTTAAATCGCTTTTAATTAATGCAATTTTCGACAATAACAGTTGATGAAGCGTAAACGCGAGATTCATATCAACTTTATAAACACAATAGAATAGCAGATAAATTACTAACACTATTACTTAGCATATTACCTAATAAAAAAAATTATTCTATGTAATCGATTCGAATATACCACAATAATATCTACTCAAAAATTTGACGATTAGTTCCGTTGCGAATCAGGATGACGGTGACCACAGTCTTCATTTTCAACAATTTGACTTCTCGTGTAATCGCGATACGTTCTACTTGTTTATTTAGCAATGTACTTAGGTACCTAATACCTATTCAGCTATGAAGGAGTTGATTTGTAAAATCTGTTCGGTCTCAAGTTTGATCTATGAACTTATCAACTTTTTTCGTAGGTAGGGAAATTAAAAAAAAAAAAATTGAACTCATCACTCATTGCAATAAATATTGCCGAGTAGGTACCTACGCGATGATATGAGTACCTTACCTACGCTAATTTGTAGCTATAGTATTGTTGTAAAGTAACAACATAGACAGAGACTACATTTAAGTACACTGATAATGAAATTGGCGGATTAAAATTTTGCACTTGTATTTCTTTTGATATTGCTGCGCATTTTAATTGCGTATGTATTGAACTACATGAACTATTATTGATAAGTATAAAAATGTAGGTAGGTACCTATTATTCGTTAGGATTTGGTAATCACATTTGTGATTGAGAGTAAAAAAAAAAAAAAAAAAAAGTATAGATTACTTTTAGGTACATGCACAGTTACACACGTAGGTATTTCGATATTTTTTTTACGCTTTATTTAAATCCACATTTATTCAAATTAAGTATTTCCAATATCTGCGTAATATCTCAAGCTAAGTATGCTCTAGGTAGTATCCTTATTCCTTATCCTAACCATGTTTATACAATTTTCTATGAAAATATCGCTTTAATCTTTTTGATGGATGATGAAAACTACATGCATGTACAACGAAATATCACAGCCTCAGCAATAGCATTACTAATTCAAATATAAATATAAAATACTCAATTCAGAAGTCAAAGATGGCTTACTTAACATATTCTATTATTGGTTGAAAATGCGTGAAAAAATAATCGCCATTTCTTAATAATCTAAAATCTTGTAAATTTTTGGCAAAAATTATCTTTCAATGTAAATAAAAATCAATAAATTTTTGTCATCGTACCACATTTCCTCTCCTCTCTTTTCTTTTCTTTTCAAAACTAGCGAAAAAATGAGCTTTTGGAAAGATTTGATTTACTCAACGAAGTTGACTTCTTTCCCCCATAAAGGAGCGATTCATTTTGGGAATCGTATTTTCAAGGTAAAATTAATTACAATTAATCTACATAATATTACTTTGATACATTATATACCCTATAGAAATAATAACGAAAAAATGAACCAGTTAACACGAGTAGAACGTATCTATAGGTATAAAGTTTTTGGCGTATCAATCAACCATCTATTTTGGTACGTCTTTCCAAAACAATTATATTTATGTGCCTCTGCCTACGTAAAATATAATCTAGGTAGGTACCAGGTACTCGTAGAGTTGAAGAACTAGAGATACACATTCGAAACTGGTTAGAACATGTTTCATTCACGTGAACGGAAGAAGTTACTAAGGAGGTGAACCGGCTGAAAATTATTTGAAAAAAAAAAATTATTACAAAATGATCGTTTTAAATTATTAAATTTACGTCGTTTTTTAAATATTGGTACAGCAAATCATATTAGGTCATTTTTATGTAGGTATTTCATACAGTCATCGATACCTACGCAAGTTTAAAGTATTTTATTGAGTTTAAATTCGGCTTAAAGTATGTAAGTCCTTCTAATGTAATCGTATTCGTATATAATACCACTTTTATCCGTCTGCCATGTTCGAGTTTCATGTGAAATTAAAATCACGTGGTCACCACGCTGGAATTAAGACGCATTCTAGTGATACATAGGTAGGTTTTGGTACCTGCAGCTTTTTCTTACCTACATAAATTTTCTCTTGAATTCTCGAATCAATTAGTTAATTATGTATGTATGGACGAAGATATTTTCAATTTCTCGCTTCGTTTGGGCAATTTGATTTGTAGATATTGGCTAAATTCAGATATTCATCTACTGGATTTGGTAGGTATACCGATGGTTAAAAAAATTAATGCGTAGAAAACTTCGAAATTCGAATACACTGATGATAACTAAGTATACTCACCTACTAATACAAACTACCTACAATGTAAGTAGGTATGTACCTATATTCGAGCTGTTAATAAAGTTAAGAAATAAAATTGCGTGGGGTCTTAATTAGATACGTTTAATTTTTATTTATCGACACTGGAGGGGAACTTTTCAGCACGATAAGTAGATTCATAATAATTTGTAATCAAATATTTCAAGATCATCGCATCTACGCAAAGAAGTGAATAAACCCAACGTCACGTAGAAATTACTACGTCTAGTCTGGGAGGAAGGTGTACGCTTACCTACGTGGAAAACGTGGGAATTCTGCTAATAAAAATATTATGGAATGACGTGGTCACCTGATACGTTTCGATTGACTCATTTACCTATACGTTCGCATGGAGCATTCCCTAAGCATCGGATGATCGTGGGGAAGGAAGTTGTTGAATTCGTAGTAAAGACAACCATTTCATAAGGTGTTCTTCCGATCATCGCCAATAAACCAGCTCGATGCGATACCAGAACCGGAGTTATTAAACTGGTCGTGAATTCATAACGTATTACGTAGTTGTATCTACACATCATTAAGAAGTGGATTTTTCCACCGAGCTGTAGCCCAACTCAACAAATTTGTTTTGTTGCATCAATAAATGAAATTTATTCGTTGAATTTTTTTGAAGATGTAGTAGGTTAAAACAATTTTCGATGCAATGGTGACACCATGGCACAGCTACATCACATTTTTATAATTATTTATTAAGTAAAAGTTGATAAACATTTGATTCATTTAACACTTAGCCCAATTTCATCGGTAGGTATTTAATAATTCAAATTGAAAATTTTTCCTTCATACCTACTGCTATAAATATAATTTCATATAGAATTATAAAAAGATTACTTTTCGCATTCAATAAATTTGTGTCTGTATATTTACCATTATAACTTTTATTGCCAAATTAATTTTCGCAAATTAGAATGATAAAGTAATTTGTCATATTAATAGACGAAGACGACAGATGCTCCAATTTTTCAAACCGCGTCTGCATTCATAATGAAATGCACGTCAAATTGTATAGTACCTACACAATAAGCTCATGACGTAAATATAAAGTACCAGACGCATAGTATATACCCACTTTTTGAATTTATGAATTGAAGGTCGCCAGTTTCATCCATTTTTTTTTCTTTTCATTTCTGTATTGTCGGGCTTTTATGTTTTCCGCCGACAATTCGTACTTAAACTAAACATCACAAAACCAAAATTACATTTGAAAATGATGTAAAGCTCTCAGTCTTGATGGCTGAGCTAATTCAACATTCGAGACGATAATTGAATTCATGATCATGAATGGTACTAGTTTGCGCAGGTAGTTATTCTTCTACGTTGTATAGGTTGCCTAATTAGAAAACGTTGTGGCTTTAAAAGGCTTAAATGCTCCGTAAATGTTAAACAATACTTGAAGAATATGGTTCCTCAAGATACACCCGTCTGAATCCTAATTCGTAGCGGTGCGGTACTTATTTCGTCCTCCTTTACTACCTTCAAATTTTGCAAAACAAGCGAAATTTAATTTACCTAATTTTCTGGGTAGAAAATCTTCGTTGATAGGCATTTCTAATAATGAATGAAACACGTTGACGAAGAGTCACACGACATCACTTTCTATTGCAACTTTTAATATGCAATGGCACTGCATCAGAAACACGACCAACATCCATTTTCAAACAATATTAAAATTACCTCTGCCAAGATTAGGTATGTATGTAGATACTCAAACAATATTTTGCATATTATTTTCTTAAGAAAAAAATTGAAAAAATTTGTTTGCCTAGGTCCCATCCACAGTAGAACGGTAGAAATAGGGGGAAAAATGCCAATACCCCCAACAAATTACTATAGAAGGGTTTTGTGGTTTATTCTGTAGAAGAGGGTCTATTTTATCACATACTGAAAAACCTC
>FIZT01014983.1:0-14241 GCA_900065295.1 Paracoccus marginatus | reverse complement strand
ATAAACCAAATTTCAGTGTTCCAGCTTAATTATATAAAATTTTCTCTTTTTTTGACATATTTTTAAGCAAGTCCAAAAATCGATTTTCAAAAATTCACCAAAAATCAGGGGGTGCGGCTTAGCACCTGAAATTTTGGTTCTGGGGTTCTTTTTACATGCTCTATCGATTCGTCTTGGTTTGGGGTCAAAATTTTTTCCGAGTTCAGGTACTTCTCTTGTAAGCTTATTTTTCTATTTTTAACATTATAGGGGTTCTTTCAACGAATTCAATTTTTTAAATTTTTACCTGTTCATATTCTTCGTACTTCAGTTTTCTTTTCAAATTTTTCTGACAATTTCATTTACATTTTTTACTATAATTTTTTTACTTTTTTCAAGATTTATATTTTTTTGTTTTTTTTTTAATTTTGATTTTTTTACTTTTTTTAGATTTTTTGATTTTTTTGAAATTTCATTTTCAACTTTCTCAGAATTATTTTCTATTTTTTAAATTTTTTTTGATTTTTTCTAATATTTCAATTTTTTAATTTCTTTTTTAATCTTATTTGTTTGTAGTGTTTTAAATATTTTTTTTTTTGATTCTGTGATTTCGAAATTTTTCAAAATTTGAAACAACCCAATTTTTAATTTTCTCAAAACTTTTTTTGAAATTTTGATTTTTTGAAATTCAGTTTTTTTTTTAAATGTTTGAAAATTTTTATCTTTCAGGTTTGAAAAAAATTTGTGAATTTTTCAAAATGTTTAGTTTTTTAACCTCTGTCTTCAGCTTTCAGAAATTTTCATTTATCAAGTTTTCAAAAAATTTCACTTTTTCAGTTTTATTTTCTGAAATTTTTAATTTTTTTAGAATTCAGTTTTTCTTCAGTCTTTTGTGAAAATGATTAACGTTGTGAAGTGGAGTGAGGAGAGGGGATGAGGTGAATCGTCTAGAGAGAAAAATTAAAACTAAAAAAAAAAATTAATAAACAATAAACAGTCGCTAAACCTCTGAGAAAAATCACCTCTCCTTCCTCTTACCCCTCTTCCTCGCCATCTGTCAACTAAACCGAAACGTTCAAATCGATACACATAATTCTTCGGCCAACCTCGCTTTTGGACATTCCGTATTTGTGCTCTATTCTCCCAACATATCCATATTTTTTAACGTCCACCATAAAAAATGAAAGAAAAAAAAATTTTGATCGTTGAAAGAGGGCGGACAGCAAACAAGGAGTGGAGGAAATAGGTCGCTGTAAGAAAGTCAGCGATCGGCATTTTGTAAAATTTACTATACATATACGGACTCGTTTCTCCGCCATTTAGCCCATGTACCATTGCCAATATCCATTTAGCAGTGTACGCGTAGAGTAAAAAACGAGCGAAGAAATTTTTCGTCCAGAAAGATACTACTCGTATATGGAATGAGACGCGCGATATACTTAATTCGAAAACTCGCAAGTTATTCACGGTCAGTGAATAACCTCCCTGGCCTCATATGGTCGCTCCTCCAACTCCACACACACCCTATATTGTGTGTGTGGTGCTTCTGATGTCGACGATCTGTTTCTCGGGCTCGTTTTTTTTTTCTGTCTCATCGTTCATTTCCGACACATGTAAGTACGAGACGGTGGTGGTAAGCTTGAGACGAGAAGGAGAATGGGTCAATTTATAATAATTTTACGGGTGTAAATGAATACGTATAATGGTATAAAGTTTAGCCTATTTAAAATGTGTAAACAAGAAGTTGCGAGTCGTTTTAATTTAATCGTCGGAGCGACGACGATTTAATTTTAATCGCTATATTCGGCGCGTCGATATTGCAGTATATACGTAAGACGATGAAGAGTGAAGGGAGGGTGTATATATTTTGTACGTGAACTGTATTTACCGCACCAGCCGCCGGTTTAGTACTTTAGTAACAAACTTTCACCCCGAAAAGATAACCCTGGAAATAGTTATTAAAGCAAAGCTGTCATACATTTTGCAGACAAAAACTGCCAGTTACTAAGTTTATTATAACTAAATTGTTTACGATGCATGAAAATTTCGAAAATTAGATGAACCTTATGCGAATAAAATAGTAATTTACTTTGTGTGTAAAAGTTAGTAAATATTAATTGGATCGTTTCGCCGTTGAAGGCGATATTATTAATTTCGCTTCGCCAAATTTACTTACACGAATTAGGTAGCTCTAGCTACCTCTCGTAACATTACTCGCGGATGGTGATTTTTCAAAAATTATTTACCAGCTTGGTAATGAAAATGAGACAAAATCTGCTGACCAAGTCTCTATAAACTGAGTGGCCTAATTAGGGACAGACTATCTGGATAGATATGCCATTAAACAGATTAATACTTAATGCAACTTGAAAGAGAGAATATATTCGCCGAAATGGCCGGATGAAAGAAAAGTTATAAATGTACTTGATGCTGCTGTTAGTGAGAATGAAAATGATTGCGATGGAGGAGGAAGAGAGGAAAACTTTGTAGGTGCAGATAATTTATTCTTCGACGATCGAATAATAATAATAAATTAATTTAATTTTATATAAAAACGATTTATATATACACTGCGATATTATAAATTAGGTATATTACTGGGTATATTAAACGGACCGGTTATTACATTACGCTATTATTATATTCTATGTTTTCAGGATATTGGAATTCACGATACGAAACATCAGAATATAATGCTTTCTTGTATAGACGATTTAGTGAGTTACGCTTTCCGTGGCAGTAGAATTATGGAATGCCATAATATAGCAGATATCAAAGATGTAAATTTCGGTAGCCATAAAATGGTGAAATATAATTCTCCTTTGTTGGAAAAATGCACGTCGTGCGACAAATTCAAACGAGCGCCATTCTACCAAGGATTTCTTTGTAAAGGTGAGAAAGATAAAACGTTTAACGTTTACTTTAAATAATAAATGTCATCGAAAAGTAGCTAAAATATACGCTTTCTACTTAATGTTACCGTATAACGCCGCGTATCGTACCGTAAGTAGTTTTCTAAAAGAGAAATTCAAATTTCAAGGTACACTAATTTCAGCGTATATAACTTTTATTATGTATAAAGTTCACGCGCGGAGTCGTCGTATGTTGCGAAAAAGCATTTTGCAAAAGTTACAAAACACAATTATACGTAACAGTTGAAAGTAATGAGCGTTAGATGCGAAACGATGAAGTAGCTAGGTATATACTATAGTCTAAAATGTACCGCCAACGAATTTATACTCGTCGGGCGAAAATTTTGCAACGTAAATTTTGATTTAATGGAGTTTATATTAGGTACAGGAAAGTTTTATCACATTGATATACACACAATACCTACATACCTCCTACTCACCTACCTATCTATGTACTTACCTACCTGTATATACCTAAAACATGTTTTGTTTTTGGTGTTTTTCAGAATGCGGATTATTAGCTCATACAGAATGTAGAGGTTCCGGATTGATAAACTGTAAACCATTTCCCGAAGAAACAATCAATAATTTTAAAGATAGGATAGATTTAAAAAATCGTAAGTTCTATCCGCGTGCCTTTCTATTTACTTTCAAGCTCGACAGCTTTAGCTCGTTATTAAGCGTAGAAAATAATACAAGAGTGCGGAAAACTGCAGGTGGTTTGTGCGAAATCGTTGTTTCTCAACTGTTCCAAAGCTCGCTGAGTTTTCTTTGATGCTAGCAAACTTTCTCGAATTCTCGCTGTTAAATTCAAACTCAGGCTAAACAATACGACGAAGTAATCGCGGTTGGAATACCTTTTGGGAAAGGAAAACTTTAATGAGATTTTTTTTTGCTCAGAAAGTAACGCCAAAAAAATTCGTTGCGGGTTAATTAAAAAGTAAATTTATATTAAAATTACGAATCTAGACCTAGACGACCTTCTGTTCGACTTCGACATGGCTTATCGGTGTAGGTACGAAAATCATTAGCTGGGATTATGAAAAAATAGCGCGGTAGAAATGGTAGAATGAAACCGTGCAACAAAATTATATTTAGATAATGATTCATAATTTATTTTTTTCGTTTTTTTCTGTCTCGACGCTCGACTCGAGTGAGGAAAATGATAAGAGTAGTCCCTAAAATAAAAATACGCAGTAAAATTTTCCATTACAATATTTTCGTAGCACGTCGTACGAACAGATTTTCTGTTTCTCATTAAAATATTCCATCCTTCCGGTGATACGATGGAAAAAAAATCGTCGAAAATGAAAAAACAGTTTTTCAAATTCGCCAAATCCGAGAGAAAATTGAAATTTTGCGATAGCATCGCAATTTGTAACGCGTAATTTCGTGATAATTTCGTAAACACCATCTACCTACTTTTCTAACCTACTAATTGATTTCGACGCTATCCAGTTACTGTGTTTATGTCGTTGCGATGATGACGTTTTATCAAAACAAGTACATTTTTTTTCCGCATCAAAATGTTGGCAGTCATGAAGGTAAATTTTTTTCGCAATGGCGTATTTGTTGACATAGAGCCAATGAATTTTACAACTTTTATCAAATTGAATACGCTGAAAAAATGAAATTTGTCGAGTGATTTTGCATCGAGTGTTCGAAATGCATTATTACTAAATTGGTTTTTCACTTCTTCGCGTCGAAGTGTGTGTCAAGTCAATTTGTTGCCGAGTAATCGTAAGTATCGGTCGACGATTCGTCTTATTACATATTGTTCTCGATTTAGATTTCCGTTGGGTTCTTTCTTCTCTCTCTCTCTCGGTAAATGGTTAAAGATGAAGTAAATTTATCGCATTTAAAGTATCCTGTAACGTAGGTAGAAACGTATTAGACGAATTAATAATTTATACGATTGCTTACGTTAAGTTCACTTGCGATACGAAATTATGCACCGAATCGTAATCTCGGAATACGTTGTAATTGTTTCAGAACTCGGAGTAGGTGTTTGTTCGCTGTTCAATGTTAAAGAACAAGCTGCTCCAAAGGTTATTATTCGTTGTAGCGAAGAATTAGAAACCAGAGGTCGTAATTCTCCGGAATTAGATTTATATAACGTTTACCGTGCAACACCATCTCATGAAAGTTTAAGAGAACTGTGTTCCGCCATCAGTACCGGTAAGTCGGATAAATTTCTAATAACCAGTGTTTCTAAGACGTAATGTATTAATGTAACGACTGGAATACTGTTTTTTATTACGTAGGAGCAGACGATTACGATTTCTCAGGTTTCGATATCGGCTGTGTTGCTGGATACTTTAAAAAGTACCTGCGAGAGTTACCCGATTCTTTAATTCCTATCCAGTGGTACGATCGTTTCTTAGATGCCTCTCGTAAGTACCATTTCGACGAATTCGTACGCTGATACCGAACCGGGTGCGATTTTTTTGTTAATGTGGATACGGTTTCAGGAATCCCCAACGATGCGGAAAGCGGCGTATTGCTGTACCAAATGGTGCAACAGTTGCCGGACCAGCATAGGGCGACGATTAGTTATATAATGGGACATTTATGTCGCATATGTCAATTGCAGTATTCGCGAGGATATACGGAATTTCCGAGAATATTAATACAAGTTATATCGCATTTAATTATCCGACCACCTTGGGAACGAATCATGTAAATTATTCGCTTCGATTATTAACGTCTTTGTGTTATTTAGGTAACATTGAAGCGACGTGAATTAATTGTTATACTATTGTTGTTGATTTCAGTCAAGTGGTGTACAATACAGAATCGCATTTTCGTATTGTAAGTATGCTCCTGCAGTATGGTCAATGGAAAGAGAATTTACCACGTTTTACTATCGAAACCCAACGTATACGTAAACTTTCACATTTAAACACCATGATGATGACGTCTTCGGCACAGCTATTAGCCGAGTTAGAAGATAAGCCTAGCTCGGATCCGCTCTCGTTACAAGATGCGGATTGGTATTGGGGTAATATTACCAGGTAATTAGATATTTTGCGAGAAATATACCAACCTAATTACGTATTTTCGTACCGATATTCCTAATTTTTTTTTTTTTCTGTTCCAACAGGGAAGAGGTTAATGAGAAATTAATGGACGCGCCTGATGGTACGTTTCTTGTACGTAATGCTTCGAACAAAAGCGGCGAGTACACGTTGACGTTGCGTAAAAGCGGAGCGAATAAATTAATAAAAATATTCTGCCGTAATGGGAAATACGGATTTTCCGAGCCATTTAATTTCAATTCGGTCGTCGAGTTGATTAATTTCTACCGTAATGTATCGCTAGCGCAGTACAATTCGACTCTCGATGTTAAACTGATTTATCCGGTTTCACGTCATCAACAAGTGAGTTGTACTAGTCATTTTTATATTTATAGAATTTTTCTCGTTTACGCGACTACACTAACCCGCTGGCCTATACGTTTACGTACGTTTAATTGCACCGATTTATGGAGTACGTACAACCGAGCTGATGAATTTATTCGTAGAAAATCCCGCGGTGCGCGGGATTTGCCATCACTCCCACTACATCTTCTTGACATATATTGTTACCGTTTTCGAATGCTTATTTATCGATATTTGTTACGAATTCGTAAACAATCGAAAAATTCTGCTGAAATTGGTATTTTCCCACCACCGTTACTGTTGGTGCGTTCAGCCGACAGTTTGTGGATAATTTCCCATAAATCGACGTGTATTTAGCTCGCGTTATTTTTTTCTCGCCATAGATGAATTTTGTGGTAGGTTTTCCCCTTAGGCCTACGTGTTTCTAGTGCGTGTACTCGTTCGCCACAGAGCTAACGCTTTTCTATGTTGCAGGACGAAGAGATACCGAGCAACGCTGATATAGACGACGTTTGGGAACGTTTCGTTGATCTTTATAAATTACTCATGTTGAAGACCAAAACCTACGATGATCTCTCTGCCTCGTATTTGGCGTCCGGAGCCGACATACAGATGAAAAGGTGCGCGTTGGATGCGTTCAACGAAACCATCAACATGTTCGGCGAGCAAATCAAGTTGCAGGATAAAATGCAAAAAGAAGCACAACCACATGAAGTCAAAAGGTGAGTAGTTCTCAAGTACAAAGGATCGGTTTCAATTTTTTTTTTTTTTTTTTTTTTTTAAAAATTTTCAATTTTTTTTTTTTTTTTTTTTTTTGAAAAAGATGAGTCGAAGATTGGGGAAAATAATCTCCAGGCTTTCCCTTCCGTCACCTTGCTAGTGCTTTATTTTTATCAATTTTTTGGGGGAATTTATTCGGGGATTTTCTCCTCAATCAGCCTCAATTCTATCTTATTGTGTTCTGCATAATTATTGATTTCTTACTGTTCAAAAAATTCGTAAAATTAATAGAAATATTTTACCACGAGAGCGAAGAATTGACGTGTACACTGTTCAAGAAAATTATCGAGAAAAAAAAAGAACCCAGACGAAAACGATTAATTTTACAAGATCAAAATCAGCCAAAATTCCAGGAACATTTCGAGTAGAAGAAAAAGGTCACCGAAGGCGCAAACACGACGATAAATCTCGAAATCAAGATTATCGAATTAATTTCATCTCGCTGGGGAAACTTGCAACTTGCAAACCCGGAACTTGTGTGGATTTTTCGCTCCGTCGAATCAATATCGTAATTCACCGCTACTTTCGGATCCAGTTTTACGGCGTAATTTTCCTCGAAAACCGTTGCGAAGCTGATGTCATCGATTTATCGAGCAATTCGAAACTTAAAATGGGCAAGTTTTTGCGAAGAAAAGCCAACGAATCTCGAAAGTGATGAATAAAAAATTACTAAAGCTATAAAAACGATTATATTTCAAGGTGACAATAAAAAAAAATTACCCAGTTGGCTGAAAACAAGTCGAATGCGGTTACTCTAGAACGATTCCTTGCAAAAGTGCCTTCTGACGATCGAGTATTTTGCCGACGGTTTGTACGAGTCGATCCCATAATCCGGCCGCCCGTCTGTGCCTGTATTCTTCGGTCGAGTTGGTGCGATATTTGGGTAAATTACGTTGCCGTAGGTCCAGCACAGCTTTGGCCTTCTCGTGGACGAATTGCAAATCATCCATGTCGAAAGGTAGCATACTGTTGGAGCAGTTTTCGTACTCGTTGAACCAGTTGTTGGCTCTGCGTAGCACTTCGAAGTACTGGGCGTGTAAAGGTCCTTTCCAGTTCGCCCCGCGGAAGATCCTTTTCCAATATACGCTCCTCTCGCGTCTGACCAGTTCGGCGTAGAATGCCTTTTGGACGCCGTGGAATCGGCTGTAGATTTTCCAAAACTGGTATTCGTCGCTTTTATTGTCGCTCAAGTCGCGACGAAAGCGACGATGCGAGCAGTCGACCGAGAGGAATTGCGAGGAAGGAGCGTAGCAGCTGTTTACTCGCGTATCGCAGCTTTCGTCTTGGTTGGTGCACGGTAGCAGTGTTAGGTATGTGGAAAATATCAGCAGTATCTTACCGTAGATGATGATGAAGGTTCGACGATACATGGTGTGTTTTTGTTTTCACTCGATCGATGCTAAGCGTTGGAAAATTGAAGCATTTTTTTCCACCGGAACGAGTACGATGATCGATGAGATAGACGAGGAGAAAATTTGAGTGTAGAATGCGCCACTGAGGTGTGAACCGGGGAAAGATTCGAGTTGCGAATTGCGGCAGGAACGTCGGTATTGGGCGATAAGGATCGCAAACGTTCGAAATATTTTATCGAGTTGGTTCGACATTCCTTTGGAGGGGGATTGTGAAATTTATTCAAAATTGAAATTAGACTGTCGGTTTTGAGGGGAAATAATCTTTTAAAATTTGAAAATGGATTTTTAAAACGAAAAAAAATTTGAAAATTATTCCGAGTGTAGAAAACGTCAAAAAAAAATTAAATAATGAAAAAAATGAAAAAGAAAATTATTTTTCAAAAATTTGTGGAATAATAATCTACAAATGAGCATTGGATTTTTTTTTTTTTTTTTTGAATGAAAAAAAGTAAATTTTTCAAATAACCTATCAATCTTCAAAAATGATTGAAAAATGTACGTAATATCTACTTATTTTGTTGTTTATTTTTACTTATCGATTTTCTTATTAGGTTATCTGGTCCGATCGCTCAATTAAGTTATCTGCGACGAAGCAACATTAAGAAAAAACAAAATCGCCAGTCTAATTTCTACGTAGTTGAAACATGTGCCGATCGATTCGTTGAAATATGCTTCCAATATGGCCGACTCGAACACTCGTCCAAATAACCTCGTTCTTATTCGCGTTAACGACGACTTTGGCACCTTTAGCTGACTCTTTGGATCACTTCTGCGAGTTGAAGCTGCTGTCAACGAGTTCGCACCGACTAGAAGACACCATTCTATTAGAACCCGAAGAATGTCTGCCAGTTGAGAATTACTGGCCGGGTAATTCAAACCTCCTAGACACGGATGGAAATTGCCTAGAATTATGGTCGAATGCGGACTGCACCGGCAACTTACTCTATTACGTATCGAGCTCGAACCGAGACCTGGATGAAGACGTGTCTTGGGCTAATTTCCGAGCGAAATCGGTGAAACTATGCGATCGCACGAAACAACCGACCCATCGTGTGGTACGTCGCGGATTAATGGAAAACACAACCGAGTACTATTTTTGGTTTCATTTGTCCAAGATGCGAGGACGCCTGGAGGTATTCTTGGAAGAGTTTAGAAAAGGAGGTGGTCATCCGGATTGGGAGACCATCCTGCGTGGAAGGAACTGGCAAGGGCCCAGATCGAAAATATATTTGAAAGCTTTGCACAAAGTTATCAATATATTCAAGACGTACTCGGACATGGATATGAAGTGGTCCAGGTACACGACAGAAGAACTCGATAAAGTGAGGAAGTTGGCCGCCGATGTGGTCAAATTGAGAGAAATCAAAGCCCTCAAATTCCCCAATACCGATCCGCAGTCCAAAGTGCATACTAAAATCGTCGGTATTTGGAAGAATATCACGATAACGCTGGATAGAGCTTATGAAATCAAGGCGAAATACGACGTAAGTGTAAAGCAGAAGAAATCCACATCAACGACTGGACTCCCAGGTACAGCCGAAAAAAAAGTCGAATCCAGTACCAAGACCACCGTGCCTGATACGAAATCTACGACGTCTACGTCTCCAGCATCGACAAGCAAACAAAATGAATTCAGCGCTAGAATAACTGCTGTCGATATGACATCGACTACGTCGTCAAAACCGACATCCACGTCCGAGAAAAATCTTTCAGCCGATGACTCTTTTGTGAAGATTGTCGATTAGATGAACGCGTCGCCAAATTAACGTCGATTAATCTGCCCCTGCCAAAGATTATCTTATTTGTGCTTTAATTAAAAATATCGAATTTTGATAACCAAAGGAAATGACGAAACGAACGTTTTATTTAATTAATAGTACTTTTATAAGAGTATTCGCCGAATTATTTTCTGGCTTTAATTCGATATTTTTTAATCTCGTTAGTGGCTGCTCCGAAAAATGTAATCATGTTTGAGCAGCCGTAGAAGTTGATCAAGTTTATTGAAAATTTAATTAGAATTTTTTTTATAATGATTCCCAATTTCCTTCGAGTTTTCGCAGATCTAAGGACGACACGAAGGAGGGGAAGGGGGTCGATACGAATGAAGTTGAAACTGGCCAAAAAATGATTATCAATTATCGTTCATGAATGAATCGAATCTTTGATAGAGAACGACTTGGAAAAATTTTGAAAATTCGTGAACAAAGTAATTCAACGAATCATTCCCGAACGACTCGGAAAATTTCATTAAATCGTGAAAAAATCAAATCGTTCGTAAACGATTCGAACGAAATTGAGAAATTGTGGTCGAGAAAAAAATTAATGAACCGTTCGCGAACGACTCGAAAAAAGTTTTGAAAAAATCTTTATCGAAGAAAAATCAGTGAACCGTTCGAGAACGACACAACTCGAAAAGAAATTGTGAACGAGAAAAAATCACTGCGCCGTTCGCGAATGATTCAAAAAAATCTTGTACTCGTGAACAAAAAAAAATTGACGAATCGTTCGCAAAATTGAAAAATTATATAAAGAGAAAATCGACGAATCGTTTGCGAACGACTCAGAAATTGAGAATTGTGCCCAAGAAAAAATCTCTAAATCGTTCGTGAATGATTCGAAAAAATTGTGATCGAAAAAAAAAATCAAGGAACCGTTCGCAGATGATTCGGAAAAATCAACGTAGTTATGAACAAAAAAAATAGGCGAATCGTTCGCGAACGACTAAGAAAAAATTGTAAAATTATAGGAAGAGAAAATAATCAATGAATCGTTCACGAACGACTCAAGAAAATTGAGAAATTGTGTCCAAAAAAAACACTAAATCATTCGTGAACGATTCAAAAAACTTTGATCAAGGAAAAATCAAGGAACCGTTCGCAGAGGATTCGGAAAAATCAACGTAGTTGTGAGCAAGAAAAAATCGACGAATCGTTCGCGAACGATTCAGAAAAAATTGAAAAATTATGAAAAGAGAAAATCGATGAACCGTTCGCGAACGACTCGAATAAATTGTGAGCAAGAAAAAAATCAACGAATCTTTCGCGAACGATTCAAAAAGAATTGCAAAATTGATATTTGTGACCACGAAAAATCACTAAATCGTTTGCGAATGATTCGAATTAATTTTGATCGAAGAAAAATCAAGGAACTGTTCGCGAACGACTCGAAAAAGTTGTGAGCAAGAAAAAAAGCGACGAATCGTTCGAGAACGACTCGAAAAAAATTGTGAACAAAAAAAAGCACTGAACCGTTCGCGAATGATTCGGCAGAATCAAGTAGTTAGGAGCAAGAAAACTTGAATCGTTCGAGAACGACTCGAAAAAATTCATGAACAAAAAAATCGGCGAATCGTTCACGAACGACTCGGACAAAAATGTAAAATTATAGGAAGAGAAAATAATCAATGAATCGTTCACGAACGACTCGAGAAAAATTGAGAAATTGTGTTCAAAAAAATCACTAAATCGTTCGTGAACGATTCAAAAAATTTTGATCAAGGAAAAATCAAGGAATCATTTGCGAACGACTCGAGAAAATTGTGAACAAAAAAACGACGCGACAAATCGTTCGAGAACAGCTCGAAAAAAAATTCGAAAAATCGCGATCGAAAGAAAGCCAAGAAATTGTTCGCGAACGACTTCGAAGTAGAAATTTTGTAAATTACGATTTTTTAAAGAAATTATCGAATCGATTCCTCCTCGAAAAAATGAACGAAATCGTTCGTTAACGAATCAGTCAATTTATGTGCAATTATTTCGCCTAAATGGGAGAAGTGAAGAAACAAAAAGGAAATGAAAAATGGATTCAATTTAACCGTAATTTGAACTTATCCGACGAATTACTTTTTATTTCTTCCTATTGTCTATTTTCTTTTTTTTTTCTCTTCTTCTTTATCGTTTATCGATGACGTCTTTTCAAAGCTAACATCGAATTACGAACCTTATTAGGGTCGAGGAATTAAGCTCAGGGAAGGGCAAATGCGGAAGGGAGAAGCTCGAACGACTCGTCTCAGCTTTCTGCGTATTTTCGTATGTACTTATATTATTTGATTTTAATTCGCGCTCGTTTACGTGGTGATTATTTTTGTTTTTCAGTATGTTAAGCAATGTCGTAATGTTACATCAACGTTTACGAAACATGGAAGAGAATCGCGAGCAGCTGGAGGACACGTTGAAGGAGCAAGTAGCCTTTACGCGGACCCTGGAGCGCGAATTGATCACGTTGAAGCCCGAGGTTATATCGTTATTCAAGCAGAAAGAACGAGCAGCGTCGTAAGTACCATCCACGATCTGTAACCCTAACTTCGCGTCGTCAAAATCGTATGCATTTATAAAAATTGAAAAATAATTCTTTTCGCAGGTGGCTTTTGTCGCACGGCGTTAAATTGCAAAGAATCCATCAGATGCTGGCCGGTAATACGCTTACGTTGCATAATTTAAACATCGACGCGGACCGACCGCATACGAACGAGGCGACGTGGTTCCTCAACAAGTGCACCAGAGCGGACGCCGAGAATTTATTGCAAGGTACCCGAGTCGGTACTTTTTTAATTCGACCGAGTCGTACGGGGCAATACGCGTTGTCTATTTCGTAAGTATTTCACCTCTCTCTCTCTCTCAAGAATTTTTTTTCCAAAATTTTTTAATTAAATTCTCTTTCGATCAGATGCAACGGTACGGTTAATCATTGTATCATTTACCAAACTCCGAGAGGATACGGATTCGCCGAACCGTACAATATTTACGATTCGCTGAAATCACTGGTGCTGCACTACTCGCAGAATTCGCTGGAAGAGCACAACGACGTATTGACGACGACGCTGGCGCATCCGATTTACGAAGACCGTTTCAACGCCGCCATACCGGAGGAGGGTAACTACGTCAAAGTGAACAACGCCAAATGACAAACAAATCCTGACAACAAGTACAGTTGTCAGAATTTAACGCTCGCCGATTTACTTCTGTTTCAAGAATGACGAATCGAGTACCCGACGATTTGATCTTGCGACTTTCGACACTCGACTCAATCAAGGTCGGGGTACCCAACCAAAAAAACTAACCAACCGACCGACGTGTACGTGTTTTATATTTTTTGATCTGTTCGCGACGTCGTCCTATCTCACTTAGGCGCGCTCGTCCTCGTTGTTGTTTTTTTCTTTTCCTTATATACCTATTGTTTTTGTCTTGTTGTAACCGTTGTGTTCTCCCCTTATCCGTATGTGTTTCATGATACCGTCGTCGCGTCGAGATATACGTGTGTTTTATCGACGTATGTATGTAGTACATATACTACTCGTGTGCTACTGTTTTTTTCCCAGTTCTTTTCCCAGTGGTAACGTCTCGTCGCGGTATGTCTGGTTGTGATAAGGAATTGTCGTTCGTGTATGCGTGTTTGATATGTACCGGTGTGATTACTTCGGTTTTTTTTTTCAACTGTGTGTCGATTTTTGTTTTTTAATTTATATATATATATTTGTTTTGTTGGACGAGTTCGGGGAGCGGCTGAGGATTGGTGATCGTGAGGGTATCGATGCCATGGATGGTGCGAACTTTGAAGATTTTTGGAAATTTAACTGGTTTTTGACCTTGATTACGAATCATTTTTTCGGTGACGATTTATTTTACAGATTTGTTTTTAAAAAACGAAGTGTTTCGATCGATTTGAAGGAAAAAAAGTATCGATCGTATTTTTCACACACACCCTCCCCATTTGACTTTTTAAAAGTAAAAATTACAAATCAATTATTTGACCCCCCCCCCCCCCCCCCCCCCCCCCCAC